>CM067299.1:110091710-110206710 GCA_034231615.1 Meghimatium bilineatum | reverse complement strand
TGAAAAGATCAATCATGCTTAATTGTGGTCAGTAATTAGGTCGTTGTCCAGTGTACAGCGTGAGATTCAGTTCTCTTGTTAGCCAGACCTACTATCTATATGAATACAGGCATGACTACAGACATGAATACAGACATGAATACAGACATGAATACAGACATGAATACAGACATGAATACAGGCATGAGTCATTCACTGAAAGTGGTAAAACACTGAACATATTAGTTACCACAACGAAGTCTGATGTATTGAGCCGTTATCGCAAGTGAGTCTGAGAATGTCCTGCTACACAAGGGATCGGGTAAGAGTTTGCGAAAGTCCTGCTACAAAGGGGATCCAGTGAGTTTGATAATGTCCTGCTACATACGAATCCAGTGAGAGTTTGATAATGTCCTGCTACAAAAGGGATCCCGTGAGAGTTTGAGAATGTCCTGCTACAAAAGGGATTCGATGAGAGTTTGAGAATGTCCTGCTAAAAAAGGGGATCCAGTGAGAGTTTGATAATGTCCTGCTACAAAGGGGATCCAGTGAGTTTGATAATGTCCTGCTACAACAGTGATCCAGTGAGAGTTTGGTAATATCCTGCTAGAAAAGGGATCGAGTGAGAGTTTGAGAATGTCCTGCTAGAAAAGGGATCATGTGAGAGTTTGAGAATGAACATAAATTATACACGAAATATTTTTACACAATCCTACACCCTTCCTTAAAATAGAGTAAAGCTGAGCAGAAAAGGACAAAAATAGCTACATTATTTATTGTAAATTCCAAAATAACCGAATGGGATGAATGTGCGCTTTCTTATCACCAGCGAGCGATTTGACGTCAAATCAACTCGCCCGAGAACATCTTCTCAGAAAGTCAGGTATTCCCAGAGAATGGAAAAATTCGGCTTGTTTTCACTTCCTTTTAAATAAAATCTCTATAGCAGACAGAACACACGAGAACTATTGAACTGACAGAACAAAGAACTTATTGAACGTACAGATCAAATGAGAACTTTTGAACTACTCTGTACAACTAACTATAATGCATGGCCTAAGAATTCCGAAAAATTACAATATGGCTACAGTTTACATGCTGAAAGACTAGACCTTTAGATGGTCAACAACCGGATAGCACGGCTCTTGTGGACATAACATTTAGTTGGTCAATAGCATATCGCTTGTGGACACAACATATAGTAGTTCAATAGTAATCTCTTGTGGGACGCAACATGTAACAATAAATTTGCTTTACAGCACTCTAATTACGTACGGAACTGTAATACGATATTCAACATATCATTTTTGTTCCTGAAGAATGCTTCTTCTTGAATCTGTCAAAAGACCTTTGAATCTGTCAAAAGACCCTTGAATCTGTCAAAAGACTATTACATTGAGTTGTATCAAGGTAACTGATAAACGTCGACATTATTGTGTGATTCAAGTTACCTGATAAAGGTCGACCATTATTGTGTGATTCATTTTCTGCCCGGATTAACTTTACTGATGCAGTTGTAAATTATTAATCTTCACATTGTGAACTTCTTTGTGAGAATTGTCGAATATTCTTCTTCTGTTATCGTTATCATTTGCAGATATGCAGGATGTAGTTCGGAGAATAGAGTGTGATGTGTGTATGGTTTGCATTTTGGTTGCTACATCTGTAACTTTCGTCATGACACATCCAACTTCAGCATGACTTCGGGGTCACTTTGAACGGCAATGCGATTAAGCAGACCCTAGCAACAAAAACGTATTTAATCGACTTATATGGCATGCAACATGAGAACCAGATGAAACAAACATGAAGACAAAGAGAATATCTTCGAAAAATAAACATCAAAGAGGGATATGACCATGGATCTCAAAAACATGCAATAATTTCACAGAGTAACATCACATCGTTCGAACTGGAGAACTCTGGCTTCTGGGAGGGTTTTAGATAGATACATAGGTAGGTAGGTAGGTAGGCAGGTAGGTAGGCAGGTAGGCAAAAAGGTAGGTAGGCAGGTAGGTAGGTAGGTGGGCAGGCAGGTAGGTAGGAAGGTAGGCAGGCAGGCAGGCAGGCAGGTAGGTAGGCGGGCAGGTGGGCAGGCAAGTAGGCAGGCACGTAGGCGGGCAGGTAGGTGGGCAGGTAGGCAGGTAGGTAGGTAGGTAGGCAGACAGACAGACTGACTGACTGTCATCCAGACCCCAGAAAGACAGACATACTGTCAGCCAGCCCCCAGAGAGACAAACATACTGTCAGCCAGCACCCCAGACAGACAGACATACATATAGATATGATAGATCTACAAGCGGGCAAATAAGTAGGCAGGCTCATAGATGTAATAGAAGTAGGCAGGCACAGTCAGACAGACATAGAGTTAGATAGCTAGCTAGCTAGATGAATGGATGGATGAATGAATATATATATATATATATATATGGATTGCATAGCAGTTAATAGTTGTATTATTCTGTGTTCGACCTTCGCACCCTGGCCATGCACGCATCCCGGTTCAACCACGCAACTCGGCCACACACATCTCGGTCAGACAAGCCCCCCAGCCCGGCCACACGAGCACCTCTGTCACACCCGCATCCGGCCACACACGGATATGTGGTGTTTTAATAACACATGTACATAGCCATACGTATGTTGCTCTGATACTAATTCATTACTGTGAAAACTAAATAATTACTGTGTCATCTTAAGAAAATTCATCTAGTAAAAGTTCAAATAATCTTTAATCTATTTCACATGCTTGAATGATCCGTGTAATAATTAGTTACATTTCTATCGTTTGATTGACGGAATCTTTCAGAATGAAAATAAAACAGAACTAATGATGTGAGAACATTAAGTGAAGAAAATACAAATCAAATATATTAGTTATGAAATTGGGACTGATAATATACCACTAATCGACAATAAAGATCATTACAAGAAAAGAAAATGTATACTAATTTAATTTTGAAATGCATATATTATTTTCGTATGTTTTCCCTATAGTTTACCATAAAGGCATATACAATGAAGCTTGGTCAAATACGTCGTGTGGGCCAAATATAACCCATTTTTCTGGCTCGCTAGGGTGATTATCATCATCAGGTGCCATGTCGGCTGGCGTAGGCGATCATAGCTCTCCACAACTCTCTATCTCCAGTATAATGTATCAGGATCGATGTTGTTTCCCTGCCGTGCCAGGTACTTGAACTCATATTTTCATTGTTGTCATCCTCTGCCTCTGTTGCCTTCAATCTTGCCTGTTGTGATTAAGTTATCCAAACCTCTGTGTCTCATTAAGTGGAAACACTGAAGATTGTCGTTTCTTATATTACTGATTAAGCTCCGTCTCGAATTTAACCCTTTCAACACTTCAACATTAGTTTTCCTGGCAGTCCTCAGCATTTCTCTGTAGAACTAAATATGTACTGTCTCTAATATTCCACTTTCCTGTTTGTTTATTGTCCATGTTTCGCATCCATATGTTAGTATATGATTTTTATAGCACTGCAGAACTCTCTTCCTCACCTTTAATAGCAAGGCCATATGACACAATATATTTTTCATTTTTCTGAATTCTGTGTTTGCCTGCCCTAGCCTTTTTTTAAATTTCTGTTGAACTTTTTCCATCTGCTGTAATCGGTGTACCTAAATACTTGAATTGATGGACCTGTTTTAGCACTATATTATTCACTTTGATCTTGCAAGCTGTGATATTTTGTTTCTTTGAAATAATCATTACCTCTAATTTCTTTATATTTAAAAAGAGACTTCTCTCTCTACATTATGACACTCTAACAGTAATTAATTCTTGAAGGTTTAACTCACTTTTAGCAATCAGAACAGTGTCATCCGCATATCTTAAGTTATTTATC
This sequence comes from Meghimatium bilineatum, assembly GCA_034231615.1. Lineage (NCBI taxonomy): Eukaryota > Metazoa > Mollusca > Gastropoda > Stylommatophora > Philomycidae > Meghimatium > Meghimatium bilineatum. The sequence goes on along the minus strand of CM067299.1, from coordinate 110,202,865 downwards.
TTATGTCCTTCCGATGATATACCTGGAATATCAACTATTGCACGCATTATGTTTTCACTGCATAGACAGAACAGGTCTGGTGAAAGCATACATTCCTGTCTAACCTTATGTTCTATTTGTTGAAACGGACCCTATTGGTTTTCCTACTCTCATTACTGCTGTTTGTTACCAGTACATGTTCTAGAATCTAGATGGTTCTTAAATCCGTACTGTCAATGTTCAAATTCTCTAGCATCTGTATAACTTCACTATGTTTAACTTGATCAAATGCCGTTGTGTTGCCTGTAAAACATAGATACAGATCTGTTTTTAACTGTATAGACATCTATGTTAGTGTTATCAAAATATATATGTCATTGTTGGTAACCTTGCCTTCTACGAAGCCACATTGTTCTGGGATTATTTAACGTCGTGTTTATAAATTTCTCTGTTCCAGTAGTTCTGTAATAGCAACATTTTTTTAACTATTTGTATTGTTTGGTGACTGTTATTGTGTATATTCTTCAAGAATACCTAAGGTTGAAACGTTGAAAATTTCTTGGGTGCCGTTATTTGTATGTTTTCGTATTAACACCCAATAGTATGATAGTGATAGTCTGTTAGTCGTCGTCAAGAAAAACTACAAAACATGTGTCCTACGTTTTAACTGCTAGTATAGAGACATTTGCTTGTCAATGTCAAGATTACTCGCATATGTTAGCCAATGAACTGCAATATTCCAAATAAAAATACATTTTATCTATTGCATTATCTTTCAACACCTGTACTGCGGGAGTAGAAAGAATTTTTTTTTTAAATACTCACCGAAATAAATATTTAAAAAAACAAAAGAAAATAATGACACCATGAACCGGCCCAATTAAATTCCATAAACGTATAACTAACTACAATTAGGCACGGACATTTTCTGTCTAGCGGTTGAGAATAAATTCAAAATGTGGTAGTATTTACTTTTTTTATGGAGGACATGTGTCCTATTATATTGTGTCGTTTTCTTGTGTCTGTCGTTAGATATTATTCTCGTTTCTTACCTCAGTCTTCTACATTTATTTATGGGAGCGAAAATGTGGATGGTATTTAAAGCCTAAAAAAATCGCTTTGGAACTTAATGCACAAATTGTGTATAACACGCAGTGAAATTTCCATACTTCACCAGGACTGGGAATGTGTATTTATTTTTTTGGTCCCTAAATTAATATTGTTTTTCTTGTCAAACTTACCGTGTTTTCATATATGTTTTCTTATAACAGTTTCATTAGATTATCACAGGCACAAACGTGTATGTTCTTGCGTGCATTAAAGATGTAGTATTTCTAAACTGTCCACTTTCACTAACTGTATTGTCCAGGATTCACCTGCCTCTACCTCAACTTTTATTGGTATTTATACTACGTCTATTTCTATCACTACTACTGCTTTCACAACCACTACTCCTTCTACGAAACACGCTAAGATTTAATAATATCACTGATGCCTCAACCACTATAATTACCGCACTATAAATGCTGCGCTTCTACTACTACTACTACTACTACTACTACTACTACTACTACTACTACTACTAATACTGCTACAACTACTACTACTACTAATACTGCTACAACTACCACTACTACACTTCTACTACTACTATTACTACTACTACTTCGAGGACAACACCGGTTGCTACACATAGTCATAATAATACTATTACTGCTAACACTAATACTACTAAGATTACTACTACTACTAAGAATACTACAATTGCTACTACTACAAATACTACTATCGTTACTACTACAATTACTAATAATATTACTGCTACTAAGATAATTACTACTGTTACTACAACGGGGCTTACTAATATTGATACAAACATTGTTTCACTGCAATTAAAGGGAAATTCACATTATATGTTATAAATATGAAACATTACAAATACAAATCAAATATACAACGTAACCGTATCTATAGTATGCTATAAGCTTATATCATATCATTAACAAAATATATTACCTGTGAGAAATTGTTGAAATCACGTTATATACAGACAGAGAAATCAAATATCCTGTTCAGCCACAGCGAACGCAGAATATAAACATTTACTTTCTGAAAATTTTCCAGTCACAAAAGTCGGATTTATATCACACAATATATTCTTAGAAGTTATTTTTTAAAAAGTGTATTAATTAAAAAATAACATATTTAAAATACACTGAGGAGAAATATTGAATATGTATCTATTGATACTCAACGTGCTCCAATATTTGAATGTAACATTATATTTTCTTTTTTTTTCTCTTTGTTGTAAGATGAACGATTGAGGACTGCGCGCGTGAATGTTGGTGCGTGACGTGAAGATTTGAGAGTGGGTGTGGATTGATGGTCGCTGCGTCCACTTGGCTAGCTCTGCTATTCCCTAGATGTAGAGTGATATACATCATCGGCTTGACCTAAGTCCGCTGAAATATCTGCAATAAGAGCATAAGCTGCAGAAATACGGTGTTTATTCAAACAGTAATGAAGTGCAAGCTCAGCACAATTTGAGTTATAGATCTTTACAATGCAGGAGATTAACTATTCATATATGTTATATATTGTTCAAATATGTTACAGATTCTTTCAATACATGACATGAACTTTGTAAATATATTACCGATCCTTTTAATACAGGACATGAACTATTCAAATCGTTAATAGATCATTTCAATATAGGACATGAACTGTTCAAATCTGGTACATACCTTTTTACTACAGAACATACACTATTTAAATATGTTACATATCATATTAGTACATAATATGAACTATTAAATATGTAATTATATATATATCTACTGTTTTTTCCATAAATGTCGTTACTCGTCGTGGGGGGGGGGGTGGGTGGGTTTGAAGTTTTCTTTCTTTGGACATCTTTGCTGCGCTTGTCATGGTCATGCCGTGTATCTTAACAATCTCTGTGATTGAGTCTTTCCATCTTGTTGTTGTAATTTATTTTTTCCTGGTGACAATTTTGCCTGATGTTGTACATCTTCATGGATGGTTGTGATGGTTTCATTAGCATAATGTCTTCAAACCAGTTCATCTTCCTATGTTTCGTTTACATGAACTGGTCTTTACTATATTTCTGATGTCTTCATTTCTCATGTTCTTATCTGTTATTATTATTATTATTAATGGTGCTGGTAGAACGTATCTGGTTCAATTCCCGTCAGCTGCAAGAATTATTTTCATTTATCTCCTCATGCTGCCTACTTGAATTTACTTGTATTGTCTGTCTATATTACTATCTGTCCTTTATCTTTCTACCTCTCTCTCTCACACTATTTGTATATATATATATATATATATATATATATATATATATATATATATATATATATATAGTATAGACATAGTATATATATATATATATATATATTTATATTATTGCTCTATAAATATATAATATATCTACTACTTACTTATCAACTTAATTAGTATACAGTTGTATGATGGAAACTGAAATATCTCTCTACATAACATTCCTAAAACCCATATCACCGTGTCGGATGTCCTCTGGAAGTACGGTTACTAAAATGCATAACTGTTAGGTTCATAGTCAACTGTGGAAACAATATACGAATCCTGCCATGCGTCTCCGATCTCAGTTATTTGTTTGTGTGTGAATAATCTTAATCCTGTCCTGTCATTAATATTATTAATTCACACTTCCTTTGTAAACCTCTTCTCAAGATCTCCACCGCTCCCTGCAGCTAAATCTCGGAAAAGGAATCATGAATCATCCAGTAAACCAATCACACACTTTGTGACGTTTCATCAATGTCATGATACGATCTTATTGTTTCACAAGCATTTATTTCTGTATCATGTATACATTAGTTTGATGCTGTGTGTAATGCTTTCACAATACTGGTCTGTAAATGCTATTTCCAAATGTCTGTATAGTTCTCTCCATATCTCTGCGTTATGCGACCAACTCTCCATGTCTCAGAGTTAAGTGATTAACTCTCCATGTCTCTGACTTAAGTGATTAACTCTCCATGTCTCTGACTTAAGTGATTAACTCTCCATGTCTCTGAGTTAAGTGATCAACTCTGCATGTCTCTGAGTTAAGTGATCAACTCTCCATGTCTCTGAGTTAAGTGACCAACTCTCCATGTCTCTGAGTTAAGTGATCAACTCTCCATGTCTCTGAGTTAAGTGACCAACTCTCCATGTCTCTGAGTTAAGTGATCAACCCCCATGTCTCTGAGCAAAGTGATCACCTCTACATACATAATGATCGGTATTATACAGTCCAGAACTTATCCTGCATTCCCTATGATTTTCAATCTGTACATTGAAGCTGAGGCTTTTACACGCCTATTATTGATTTCTTTGTTAGTGCTCGGATACGTCCGCACATACTTAAAGTTATTAACTTCTAGTTGTTGTCTATTCTATTTACAAATAAGAAGTTGTACATTGCCAGGAATATTCTTACCTTCTCTGTTCGACGTTATCTTCCTTTTAAAGATATTAGTTTACAAACAATATATTGAGATCTAAAATATGACCGCAAGAGAGAGATCAGACGGTAAAACTGTGGGGCAAAAGTGCGGAGATCCTGCTGACGACTGAATTCATAGAGGCGGCCCACCTTCTTGTATAGATTTATGAGCATAGGAAACAGTTCACAGAAGAAGAGGATACCATACAGTGATACGATTTAAAAACAATTTTAAAGTAAGTTCTTGAAGATCTTTCTCACTTGTAGCAATGTTCGTTTGTTCGAGAACCCAAGGAATTGATAGCGATCAGCTTTTAATTCATGTGTGCAATGTGGTTTTTCTGAGCTTCCTTCATGTCCAGGATACTTCAGCTTTCGGCTTAGTGCAATGCTTATCGAAGGAGTTTTCTACTCAGAGGGGGGGGGTGGTCTATAATTGTATAGTTAACATGCTACCGCGCTTCCATAAGAGATCCTCAGTATAAGCGCATGTCACATACGAAGGTTTTCAGTTGCGTGGGTGGTTTATCTAGTGGGCCACTAGTGAAACCCACAGACGTAACCATATTACGTCACTCGCAGCAACAAGCTACTTGTAATCTGCAATCCGCAAGTTGCACAGAGCGAGGTAACCGATTGGAAATGTGCTGTGTATTGATTCTGTAGTGTCTCTTGAAAATGTGTTCCAAGCATATATTGAATAATACTGGTGATAATATGCAACATTGTGGAATCATTGCATGTTTGGAAAGAAGTCCATAATCATCATCAGATAGAAGAATATCCTGCATGGGATATAGTAGCCACCACAGTATTTCAAAACTTATGTTGGTTTTGAATAAATCGTCCTGCCTCCGTGTCATGTTCATGACATCTAATATAAACATGATCATGGCATCTAATATAACCATCTTCATGTCATCTAATATAACCATCTTCATGTCATCTAATATAACCATCTTCATGTCATCTAATATAACCATCGTCATGTCATCTAATATAACCATCTTCATGTCATCTAATATAACCATCGTCATGTCATCTAATATAACCATCTTCATGCCATCTAATATAACCATCGTCATGTCATCTAATATAACCATCTTCATGTCATCTAATATAACCATCGTCATGTCATCTAATATAACCATCTTCATGTCATATAATATAACCATCTTCATGTCATCTAATATAACCATCTTCATGGCATCTAATATAATCATGTTAATATCATCTAGTATAACCATCTTCATGTCATCTAATATAACCATCTTCATGTCATCTACTATAACCATGTTCATTGTTGTCTAATGTCTTTCCCCAGGTGGTTTGTGATCCACTCGTGCCGTTAAGCGTTGGAGCTCGAGCTTGCGTTCTAAAGCCAGATGTGTGGCCTCGGCTGTAATATGACCGAGTCTATTCAGGATGCCCCTGACTTTTTCTATCTATCTTTTACGTGGTCTTCCTCTGGCTGTGTACCCTGATCTCATTTGGTTATATGCTTGCACGGGCTACTTGTGATGCATTCGCATAATGGGGCCAAACCACTTGATCTTCTGTCTTTTTATATAATATATTATACCTATTCTTTCCCTGATATATTCATTTCGCAATCTGTCAAGTCTGGTGACCCCGGCGGCTTTCCTCAAGCATTTCATCTCGCATGTCACTATCTTTCTGTAATGTGAAGATGAGAGAGACCAGGTTTGGCACTGGTAACACAGTGTTGGTAGGAATATCTTGTAGATCATTTGTCTTTTAACTTCCATCTCGATCTTGGGGTCAAGAAGTAGTGGTGAAAGTTGGTATGTTACTGCATTTGCTTTTTGACATCTCGTCTCTATTTCTCTATCGAAGCTTCCACTTTCTGTAAAAATACTACCGAGATATTTGAATTCTGTTACTTCTTTTACTTATATGTTATCTGTATGTATGTTTAGTGGGCTCGATATTCTGCATATTGTCATAGTTGCCATCTTTTGTGTATTGATCTTCATGTTGTATTGTTTACATGTTGCAGATAGTGAGTTAACATGATTTTGTAGTTGTTATTCGTTTTCGTATATGAGGTTCTGGTCGTCTGCAAAAATTTTTTCATTTATATCATTGTTTAGTTGCTCTGAGTTGTCTTGTTTTGAGTCGGTAATGCCAAAATTTGAATATCCCAGAATTCTTCCGTGACCATTGCTATTATATGCCAAATACTGTATGTTGCCACTCCAACTATTGCAAAAATTGTAATTGATCATTTCGTCTTCTCCGTCATTCTCAGATATATCTCTTATAGCAGGACACTGGTTTTCAAGATTTTCAGCAGGATGTCCAGATGTCTAGATGCCCAAATGCGTTGTGGCGCATTTTTATATGCTCAATTTAATATTGCTATGTGTCAACATACAATAGACTACTATCCAATCTGTTATTCCATTCTGTGTTTGTTTGTCACTAACTTGAGCAAGAAATGTGTAATAGATATCTCAATGACTTGCATTTGTTTCACGTAAAATTGCTATTAAACCCAATTTATTTTATTTCTCGAATATATGTTCCATCATATGCAACCATGCAATATATCACCTTGAATATTCACATATCTCATAAGAGAGAACACATGTGTTACTAGATCCTCTAACAAACACTAACAACCTTTACATTATACACTAGCTATAAAATAATCCATACATAATTCAATTATTAGTTTTATAATATTGAGATATGGAGATCTAGGAAGTACATACCTATCACAAACATCACTTGTCATCTATATGTGACATTATACAGGTCTTGTATCAACTAATAGGAGATAATAAATCCCAACTTAAGGGTGCTCAATATGAGATAATAGATCCCATCTTAAGGGTGCTCAATATGAGAAAATAGATCCCAACTACAGGGTGCTCAATATGAGATAATAGATCCCAAATTAAGGGTGCTCAATATGAGATAATAGATCCCAACTTAAGGGTGCTCAATATGAGATAATAGATCCCAACTTAAGGGTGCTCAATATGAGATAATAGATCCCAACTTAAGGGTGCTCAATATGAGATAATAGATCCCAACTTAAGGGTGCTCAATATGAGATAATAGATCCCAAATTAAGGGTGCTCAATATGAGATAATAGATCCCAACTAAAGGGTGCTCAATATGAGATAATAGATCCCAAATTAAGGGTGCTCAATATGAGATAATAGATCCCAACTAAAGGGTGCTCAATATGAGATAATAGATCCCAACTTAAGGGTTCTCATTATGAGATAATAGTTCCCAACTAAAGGGTGCTCAATATGAGATAATAGATCCCAACTAAAGGGTGCTCAATATGAGATAATAGATTTTCACCAAGAGTGTTCATGAGGAGATAATAGTTTTCTCTCCGAGAGTGCTCATGAGGAAATAATAGATTACACCAAGATCGCTCAATAGAAGATAAGATTCCCACAAACAGTGCGCACATTACCACTAACAAGTCATTTTTACTAGGCTCCAGGCCGATTTCAAATGGTTATTTGCATAGGTCCCTTAGTTCTAAAAATATAAAAGCACACGCTATCTGATTCCAGCTGTAAAGTATGATTATATAGAGAGATAAAGGGGAGATTATAATGTAATTGGTAATGTGACTAGCTGAAATTAGTTGTTCTACTACATTTTATGTTTGACATTAGAGATGTCAAGTATGGCCATCATTATGATGTATAAAATATTTGCTGGTTTGTTAAAATGACAAATACATCGACGTCTCTTGAAACTTCAAAAGACTAACGTCAAGAGACTAATTGGCATGATCATGAACATGTAATACTGAAATTTCACCAGCTGACATAAAATAAAATGGTTTCACTCACGCCACCTTTTGTAAATGTTTGCATTGTGTCCCTTTATGTTTTTCATTTCTTCAATCTTTTCCGGTATATTTTTTACAATTGTTCTCCATAATAATGTCTTTATCTTCTTGATGTCTCTAGAAATGTGTTCAATTTCAGCATCTCATGTAAAACTCCAACTAATTCATATTATATAGTATGCAGATACACAGGTTAAATTTAAATGATAAAATGCTGCATCTATTCTACATAATGAATGGATCAAAAACAGGGACAATTATCTAACAACTTGACAACAGAATTCATGCCTTTGAGATGTGGGTACACGACATAAAAGACAGATTCGTTGGATAAGGCATGCGGTACGTTTGCCAGATCACTGAATACCAAGATACTTCTCTTCGGTGAGTTGCAGGAGAGCACACGTTTTTAATGTGGTCAAAAGAAGCGCTACAAGGACGTATTAAAGTCCCCACTGAAAATCTTTGAAATAGACCAAGATACATGGGAAGAACTAACTTGCAGACTAAGGAGCAACGTGACGTTCTACCGTAAAGTAAAGCGCATAAACATGGTAACATATGGAAGAAATTCAGCAGCTTAATAGCGGAAAGCAGCTATAATGTCACAGTTAGACTAAATCAATCTACAGTGGTAATGTCATGCCTGTATTTTGTCACGGATATTTGCGATCAGAGTAAGATTTACTTGGTCTCTATAAACTCTTAGCCATAACTCTCAATGAATTTCATAATTGGATGCAACAAGTTGTCATCGTCAATTGTGATGGGCGATCAACAATATGATGTTCGTCCGTCGTGATGGACGATGACCAAAAACGCAATCATAATAATAATAATAATAAATAAAGATAAACAATATAGAAGACTAGTGAGAACATTTTGGGAAAGAAAAGAAAACACAGAGGTTCTGAGAAAATAAAGTATGAACAAATAACATATTTTACGGTATGTTGAACACGTGATTTGAGGCTGGAGTTAAGGGAAGGCTAGCAGAAGGTAGATAGGGATACTAGAGGAATGAAAATATCACGAGAAGGACAGGTTACAGACTAGAGAAATTTACTACCACAGCAAGAGACGGAAGGTGTTTGAGGTCCGCTTCAGACAACCCTCGTTGCGGATACGCACTTGATGAAGATGCGAGTGTTTAACGAAATCCATTGTATTATGTTATGTATCTTGGCTGATATATATAGTTTGTCGTTGAACGTGTGGTCAACCTTGCGTTCTTATAGTTACTGTGACGTTCTACGCAACCAGGAAGTTTGCATCAAACTCAACGGTCCTACAACATGTGTGACATAGTTTCCGTGAAGATACAAACAATATCAAATGGTGAGTCGTGGATCGTAGCAACACAAATATTTTAATACATATTTTATAAATATGTGTGGATATGCTAACAACAAAAATACACCACTGCTGATATGCTGAAAAGAAATAAACAAATAAACGCATAGACAGACAACATCTAGGAATGGACAGGGCAAGATATTTCCACACTCATCCGCATCGCTTATGATAGAATACACTGGAGCACTCTATGTGATGAAGCATCCAATGTGGTACCCCTACGACCCTGAAGGGTTACGGGTTGATTGATTGATTGATTGATTGATTGATTGATTGATTGATTGATTGATTGATTGATTGATGATGAAATGAAATGACAATAAACAATAAGGACAATACAAGTTGAAGTGGATGTCTAATTAATACATTCGTTTGTGAATCCCTGACATAGTTAATCCGTTCAGTTTGTCGTCAAGAGGTTTCAGGTTTCTAATCCTGTTCTTGACATTCTGATCGCAAATTTGATTTTGTGGAGTTCCCAGGGGATTATCAATTCAAGCCACATAGCTTCTCTTCGTAATACTATCATTAGGCGTCGTACCGCTTCGTTAAGAGAGCTTGAGAATATATTGTGTTGAAGCAGCTGGAAAAATTATACTGCTGGAATGGTCACATATTAATGATAATCAGTATTACAATGATTTAATTTGTCACCTAAATGTGACAAATTGACTCCTACATGTGACAAATTTCAGGTTGTCCCATCAGAAAATAGGAGACAAAAGACTCTCACATTAAGATATGTATACAAGTACAATGAAGCTGGGGGTTTACGGGCCGGTGTTTGCAACCCGTGGCCTCTCGCAAGCGCTAGGTTACTTTAGTAATGGCATGTGGTGCTCGGGGCATGCTTTTTAAAACTTGATCACAAGCAGCACTACTATTTTTCATGTAAAACAAAAACAGTGTACAGCCTGCGTAAATAATAACTACTATCACGAGCTACTACCAACGTTTAAGGAGGGGGGGAGTGGTCCAAAAATTACGTCAACATTATGTTACGTGTTACCCCTCTACCTCCCCCTCCCCTTCTTTTCAACAACTGTCAAAAATCCAGGGCCTCCCATCCTGCGTGTTTATTTCAACACAGTTGTATTCACACATCCCTCACACGAACCATATAAAAACAACATTTGCCACTACGTTGGAAAAAACACATTTTGCTTCCCATTTTTAGAACAAAATTCAACATTTTAATGAGTATACAAAAAGAGTCACCAATTTAAAGAGTACTGGTTGACGTCAAATTTTGTCAACCTCCAACCTTTCCCTGTTATAAACTGTCAAACGGTTCCATGCCTTATGCCACTACTTATTGACACAGTTTTTGGGCAGTCTCTTTTTTGAGTAAAATGATTGGATGAAGCAGTGTAGACCATGTAATATTAATGTTGAAAAAATAAACGTTACAAAATTATGATCAGTTTTCAAGTTCACTTTCACTTTCAGTTTCAATATCCCTGTCATCATGTTAGTACATGTAATATCGGCTCTACACGAACCAATGTTGTCAATCGCGAAACTTCCTAAATTCCGGTGATACGCGGACGTGATGAGACATTCAACGATGACAAGAGATGTTCTTCAGGGTAGGGTGGAAGAAGGTAGAAGACGAGGGGAGGAGAAGAAGACATGGGTGGATAATATCAAAGACTTGACTGGGTGTCAAGTTTCCAAACTCATCAGGATTATAGAGGATATAGATGCGTGGAAATTGTTCTACACTTCATATCGCAATGTCGCCCGTGTGTTGCAAGGGAAGTAAAGGGGAGCAAAGAATAGCAACACTGTTTACCTTCCAGGCATGTCGTAAAAGGTGACTAAGGATGTTATGGGATGGATTTGGCTGTCCCATTGCACATAGGGTCAGTGACCCAAAGCCATGCTGAAGTCGGATGTGTCAGGCCAAACGACGAAGATATCGCAGCAATGCTGTGAACCATGACACAAAGCATTCCGTTCTACGGACTACATCCTGATAATCTGCAGGAGTTTGAGAACGAACGCAGAAGAAGAATATCGCAGTGTGACACCCTTACGAACCTGCAGGGTTATGCGTTTTATTATTAATAATAATTATCAATATTATTATTTTATGTTATTGTGCTTGCAGAGTCAGTATTAAATGTGATCGGTACTAGACTGTTTACCTTCCAGGCATGTCGTAAAAGGTGACTAAGGATGTTATGGGATGGATTTGGCTGTCCCATTGCACATAGGGTCAGTGACCCAAAGCCATGCTGAAGTCGGATGTGTCAGGCCAAACGACGAAGATATCGCAGCAATGCTGTGAACCATGACACAAAGCATTCTGTTCTACGGACTACATCCTGATAATCTGCAGGAGTTTGAGAACGAACGCAGAAGAAGAATATCGCAGTGTGACACCCTTACGAACCTGCAGGGTTATGCGTTTTATTATTAATAATAATTATCAATATTATTATTTTATGTTATTGTGCTTGCAGAGTCAGTATTAAATGTGATCGGTACTAGACAACAATTATTACATGTGGACCGTACTCACACATTCAGTATTACATGCTAACAGTACTCGTATGGTCAGTATTACATGTGGACGATACTCGTGCAGTCAGTATAACATGTGGACGATACTCGTGCAGTCAGTATTACATGTGGACGATACTCGTGCAGTCAGTATTACATGTGGACGATACTCGTATAGTCAGTATAACATGTGGACGATACTCTCAAAGACAATATTACATGTATACGGTATTCACAAAGTCAGTATTGCATTTTTACGGTACTCATACCACCCTCATTATATATGGACGGTACTCTCACAACCAGTATTGCTTGTGTACGGTACTCATACAGTCCTCATTATATGTGGACGGTACTCGCACAGTCAGTATTACATGTGGGTGGTTCTCGCACACTCAATATTACTTGTGGGCGGTACTCGAACAGTTAGTATTCCATGTAGACGGTACTCGTACAGTCAGTATTACATGAGAGCTTTGTTCATACATTCAGTGTTTCATTGAGTGGTACTACTACAGCAATCATTATATGTAGGCGGTGCCCGTACAGTCAGTATTACATATGGACATTGCTCGCACAGTCAGTATTAAGGGACAGTGCTCGCACAGTCAGTAGTACATGTGGACGATACTCGCACAGTCAGTATTATATGTGTGCGGTGCTCTTACAATCAGTATTTCATGTTGACGAGAAACTCACAGTCAGTATTACATATGGGCGGTTCTTGTACAGTCAGTAATGCACGTGGACTATGCGTGCCGTATGAAAAATATTGAAAACCTCTAATCTACGCTTCTGTATCCCTGTTTTCAGGAGATAATAAAGAGTATAAGTTGAAATTTCTCATGAATATATTAGTACATAGTCTGTAGATTCATGTCTGCCGAGGGAAAAGTGGTGCTTGTGGTGAAACACGAATACACAGAAGTCAAACGTCTACAGTTGTTAATCATTTGTCTCATTTACAGTTTTTCATGTATTGAACATATTGAAAGACAGCAAGTAAAATGAATCTGTCACTTTATGAGAATAATCCCAAATCACATACGAATAAGAGCATATAACAAACAAATATTAGGGCGTAACCCCAAACCACAACGGTAGACCAAGAAAATGGTGGATAGAAAACATCAAGATAGCCTTCAACATATATGGACTTAATACAACCATGGCGACACATCAGGCCTCGGAACGACAGCTTTAACTCCCACCACTACGCTTAACGGCAAGTTTGAATACGATCAACCACCATTCACCTGGGGACAGACAATGGACAGTTGTTCTATTTCTGATATAATATTACTTGCAGTGATGTGCTTACAATATTTATAGCATCATAGATAGAAAAAAAAGAAGACACACATATATTATAAACTGGCGTAACGTGACTTTATAATGTTTGGACGCTGAGATACATTTTTAATGGGTAGGTAGCTCCCCCCCCCCCCACCGCCCACTTTTTCCCCAAACATATCTTTTTATGGAGTAAATTTTGATAAATAACAAGGGACATAAAAACATACCTCTTCATCTAACAACATAACCTGCATATATAAGTCTGCATGTAGAGAATACAGCTTATATCTAAATATGTGTTTCATAGACTACACCAAGGCTTTTGGTTGCGTTAAACATCGCCAGCTATGGTCTATCATGGAAGACACGGGCTTCCCCACACAACTAATACGTCTTATGGAAATCCCCAGTGCAAGTCATTTTCACAAAACATGGTCTGTGTATAACGTCATGTGAAAAATTTCAATCATTTTCATACAAATTGTCTCAGAAAAGTTATGAACATCAGATGGCAAGACAAGATTCCAGATACCACTGTCCTTGATAGATCTAGCAATATTCATAGCAATAAATCATAGCAATAGAACGCACGGCTTTCCAAAAACCCAGACCATTCACTTTTAGATAAATGCTAATACGGCCTGATTTAACCAAAATAGACTTCTGTCTTAGGTTGAAAGTGTCGTGCCTCGGCTAAGAGGCTTTAATCCCCCATTTAACAAACAAACAAACAAACTACTGAACGTATTCAGATTACTTAGAAAATCAAAACAGCCAAAAAATGCCTGGTTGATAGCTACGTCCTAAACAGGATATGCTGCCCATTACCAATATACTTTTTAAACCATATATGGCGTTATACAAAATTGAACCGGTAACTACTTTTCCTTTCACTTTTTTTAAAACTATATATCTTTTAAACGATCTCTATTTAAAAATCCGATATATTAATGTATGATCATTATCATAATGATTGTAAGGGCATATACAAGTTCAATTATAACTGACCCTTCATTAAATACTTGTTTCTTTGTCTCTAAGACTATATATACTGGATAACCTTGTTTTGGGCACTCTGTTTTTTTCCCCAGATGATTATCTTGATTCTATCACACAGACTTTCTTTTTTTTAATCATAAATTCTAAGGAATTTCTCTTTAATCTCATTTTATAATTCTGCCAGAAATCATGTATGTTATTAGTCTGAGTGTCTTTATCCTCCTGTTTATGTTTCTTCTTTTCCATTTCGAATTTCTAACCACTATCGATATCTTTTATTGGCATAACACTTCTTTTAATGGAATATCTGTCTTGAATGTTCGGTTACTTAACCTTTCGCAAGTCGTGTTTACAAAAAACAAATTTGCCCCATGTTATCGGAATCTTTTTTGAGAATGTGTGTTATTGTTTTTGACTGTTTTGAAAGTTGGATAACTGTTTTCTTGTTAGAGATTTTAAAATAATATTTCTACATATAAATAAAGAATTGAATTCTGCATATATTGGTGTGAGTTTTGATTGTGTGTGTGATACGACACGTGTGAGAAAGTGGTTAAAGCGGGGGTTTTTTCCACAAAAAACTAACAAATTATAACGAACAAAACGAAAAAAAATAATTCAAAATTACTTACCTTTGTTTTTTGTTTTTTGTATTTTCCGATGTGAAACCCTGTAAAACACCCAATTATGAAGTATTTATATGATTTCATTGTCAAATGATCATAATACCACTCGTGAAAATAAATGAACCTTATAGATTTGCCGTTAATCGTTCTCTGAAGATCTAGACCTAGTCATTTTTGGGATCGCTACTAATAGTAAATATTTCGGCCTCAAGATCTCAAAAGCAACATCATCTACTTTTTATTCTACATTGAAAACTAACTAACTTCAAAGAATTCATCATCGGAATCACAAATTCATTATGATTTTTACTGAAAATGCGATAAAACAAGTCTATAAAACTTAATTCACTTTCATCGGCTTGCCTATGTGGACAGATGCATGTCATGCATTTGGCTATCACAACGCCATTGATGCATTCCTGTTCATAAGCTGTTCGGAAAACGACACATAGAATAGCAACGTTTCCTATACATGTTACGTTCAAGCACTAGAGTGTTAGCAAGGGTCAGAATACTCCGGATTAAGCGTTCATGATATGTTAACACTTGTCGAAACAGTCCGACTAAAGCGTGAATTGCCAATGACAAGTACATTAGAGGATCAACGTTCCAGTATGCTATTTATGAACCTAAACTGGTGATACCTATAGAAATAATTAGATAATGAAGGCCCCGTGTGGTAGCATACTAAATATCAATAACACTCAATGTCACGAGTATCTCGCATACGGATCGTTTTAGAAATCATCTTCAGCAGGTATTCATATACAAAAACATGTTTGTCAAATTGCTGTACTAGTAGACATGCCTTTGTCTAATCTGTGTCTGAAGTGGTAAATTTTTTCTCGATACACACTAATTAGTATACCGACAAGGATCAAAGGAGTTGCTTCGTTTATAACTACTGAACATGATGCACAAATATACAGTATATATTTATTGATCTAATCCTTTGAAATAGCATATGCAAAAAATGGATTTAATACGCTAGACGGTTAATCAGATAATTGCATTTTTAAGGCAAAGATAGCGAAACCTGCTATAGTGGAACAATGCTCACAATTGTTTGCAGGACAAAGCTAGTGAAACGTGCTATTGTGGAACAGTGTTCACATTTGTTTGAGGACAGAGCCAGTGAAACGTGCTATAGTAGAACAGTGTTCACATTTCTTTGAGGATAAAGCCAGTGAAACGTGCTATAGTAGAACAGTGTTCACATTTCTTTGAGGATAAATCCAGTGAAATGTGCTATAGTAGAACAATGCTCACATTTGTTTGAGGATAAAGCCAGAGAAATGTGATATAGTAGAACAGAGTTGGACGTGTACCGCGCAGTGGTTCTACCACCACTACTTTATGCTGCTTCTTGCTGGACTGTTTATGAGAGACACGTTCGACAGCTAAACTCTTTTCACCTTCGATGCCTACGAAACCTCATGAGAGTGTGTTGGCAGGATAGAGTACCATACACGTAAATCCCTCAGAAGTCCTGTATGCAAAGCATCCTTGCACTACTGACTAGGCCCCAACTCCTCTGAAATGGCCACATCGTCCGTATGCCAGACAATAAACTTCCAAAGAGATTATTCTATGGGGAGCTGTGCGAAGGTAAACGTTCCAGCGGAGGGCAGAAAAGGCGCTTCAATGATCACATAGAATTTTCTCCAAGGAACTGCAGCATCGATCCTAGCTCCTGGGAGACTGCAGCACTTGATCGCTCATCCTGGCACACCCAGATCACTGCTGTTATCACGAAATTTGAAAAAAAGAACACTGCAGGCAACTAGTGCAAGAAGCAGAAGGACAAATCCGTAAATTCTCCTACCCCGAACCTTCAGCACTCCTGCATGCACTGCAATAGAATTTTCCGTGCACGAATCGGACTCATCGGACATCTACGAACTCACTAACCAAATTAGACAATTGCAAATTTATTATTATTATTATTTTCATCGCATTTATTATTGTTGCTTATGCCATGCTCATTTTCGCTTGCGAAGGAGGAACAACATCATCATCAGCAGAACAATGTTCACATGTATTTGTGGGCAAAGCTAGTGAAACGTGCTATAATAGAACAATTTTCAAAAAGAGAAAACACATGGTTTATGCAAATTGGTAGAATATCATATTCAGGACGGCTATCAATTCAGCATTTTTTGGATGTAGTGATTTTCTAGGCAATATAAATACGTTCAGTAGTGTTCAAGTCCTTTCTGAACGGTCCGGGTGTACAATTGCCTGTTTCGGGGATCGAACTTGGTACATTGGCCGTCACAGACAGACACTGTACCACCCCGCCACCGAGCCGGACTTATGCAAATTAGACACGTTAAAATAATATCGGTATATGAAGGTCAGTTCATTTTGATTGATCCAGTTGTTCCACACTGACTTGACAATGTGATCCAGTTGTTTCACACTGACTTGACAATGTGATCCAGTTGTTCCACACTGACTTGACAATGTGATCCAGTTGTTCCACACTGACTTGACAATGTGATCCAGTTGTTCCACACTGACTTGACAATGTGATCCAGTTGTTCCACACTGACTTGACAATATGATCCAGTTGTTCCACACTGACTTGACAATGTGATCAGTTGTTCCACACTGACTTGACAATGTGATCCAGTTGTTCCACACTGACTTGACAATGTGATCCAGTTGTTCCACACTGACTTGACAATGTGATCCAGTTGTTCCACACTGACTTGACAATGTGATCTAGTTGTTCCACACTGACTTGACAATGTGATCCAGTTGTTCCACACTGACTTGACAATGTGATCCAGTTGTTCCACACTGACTTGACAATGTGATCCAGTTGTTCCACACTGACTTGACAATGTGATCCAGTTGTTCCACACTGACTTGACAATGTGATCCAGTTGTTCCACACTGACTTGACAATGTGATCCTGTTGTTCCACACTGACTTGACAATGCGATCCAGTTGTTCCACACTGACTTGACAATCTGATATTTAACTATTTAACGTGTGCTTAAAACAATTGCAACAATAGAACGATGACTCTGTGTTTATGGTGACATCCTAAATAGGATATCACACATTGTCCTCCAGAACGGTGTTGTCGTGGTGCGGATCACGTATGTACGGCTGATACTTGTTTCGAATAACACCGCAGACAAATTATGCATATTGACAGTTGAGAAATCAATGACAAATTATTCCATACTTCTAAATCACTAAGATAAAAAAAATGACTGCTTCATAATGACATCCGGAATAGAATATGCTAATATCTTGTTTAATCGTCATGGTCATGGCAGTCCACATTAGGTAGGTGAGCACACCAAGCCTCCCCCTTCCCCTTATATCCCTGTCCTCATCCATTCGGTGTAGTAAAATAATGACCTAACCATTCTTTAACCTTATCAAACGAGAATTTTATCAAGCTGCATCTCTTCCCACCCTCAACTGTTCCTTGAAAAATAGGTTTAGAGATTGAGTCGTGGCTAATTATATGTCTACCAAGTACCTTTCTCACGTGTTTTGGGCAAAAGGGATTGGGAATATTTGTTTGAATTAAATACAACGGAGATAGTTTATTTCAACAATTTTCAAGTTTCTAAAGTTATTGTCTTGAGATGAAGTATTATAAATTCAATGTGTTCCAAAGATATTTGCCAACTCTGTGGCAACACTTGTCCGCTTCTGTAGCGAAGTGGTACAGAGCGCGTCTGTGACGACCAAGGTACTGAGTTCGATCCTCGCCACAGGCAATTTTGCATCAGGACCGCTCAGAAAGCAATGGCAAACTACTGGACGTATTTATATTTACTAGAAAATCACCAAAGCCAACAAATGATGGGTTGATAGCTACGTCCTGAAGAGGTTATACTACTAATTTGCTAACTGTGCACAATTGTGTGAACGACATCTGCTTATACAGTAGTTACAGTAGGGGGCCTCATCAATATCACATATTTATATGGTTAAAAAAACTCTGAGTAATGTGTGCACATAATCTGCATTCTTATGTAGTTTTTTTCTGACGCTATAACTCATGCGTTGTATAAAATATGTACATTTATATGAATGTAATTGAGATGAAAATTAACTAATTTCTCATGGTTTGTATAAAAACTCTAACTACATTTATATGAATTCAACTCAGATTAACATTGACTGGTTGCTTTTGGTTTATATAAAAACTACATTCTTCTTGGCATAGTCCAGATACTATTACTTAATATACGGTATGTGAAATTATTTTATATATGTAATATGGTAATCGACTAACATGTGAAATTTCCATTTGTAAACATATATATGTATCGATAATGTTCTCTTCGATAGACCAGTGCATATGACCAGATTAATATCTCTAACGCATTTATCTGCTGTTTGAATTGGCTCAACGGCATAGATGTATGATTCTATTGTACACTATTTACGCCATTCGATTTCCATATCTTTCAAAGACAGAGGCCGCTGCCCACCATGAGTATCATCTATAGCACGTAACTCCATAGATGTTTTACTGGAACATAAATTATTGTTTAGTTGTACCAACCATCATTAGTTGTTTATTTTGAATTGTGACATCCTAAGTTGTTTTAAATATTATTCACCAGTTTTTTCCAGTTGTGAGGACTTCATGAAGATAAATGTATGTTGAGTTCTTTCTACACATTGTGCAGAATTGTTGAATGGCGTAAATTATTATAAACGATGAATATGTCTTACAAATACCTACCACTAATAATGCATAGATGATAAAAATAAAAAGAATGAGGACGAGCACAGATGACGTATCGATAATAAAATCTTCATAATATTCTTTTTTTTATAGTTATTTCATTTATTTATTAGTTGGGTTAGTTATTTCATCTATTTATTAGTTGGGTTAGTTATTTCATCTATTTATTAGTTGGGTTAGTTACTTGTAGTTCATTTTTACGTGATTAATATAATGACATTCTTACGTGTGTTACTGCGGTCCATAAGTGATTATTGAATCCTTACTGGGCTTTTGTGTGTGGCAGTTTTAGAATTGATGAAAGCTGATGTGTGCAGTTTATCGTCAATTGTAAGTTGAATAATTAACACACCATCGGCATCACATTAAATTATATGCACTAAAACACACACACATTTTAGATAATTTTCTAAACTCCTAGGTTTTATTATTAAATATTTTTAAATGTCATTAAATATTAAATATTTCGACATTTTCAAAATAATTTCTTTCTTTGTAATAAATCAATTATATCTCCACAAAGTTAATTATTTTTTTCAATTAAATTTTGTTTTTGCTTCTCAAGGTGTTTCCGCTTTCAAGCACTTGTGAAGTATAAATATCATAATAGATAAATGTGTCCTCTATAATTGCTATATCGTCTCAGTGTGTCCACAGGGAATGTATATTCATGTTATATATGTATTGATTGCTTAACATTATGTAAGTATATTATGTAATTATTGGGAATGCACCATGAGAAAGTTTTATTTTCTTTCTTGGAAATTGTCAGTATACTATCATGATTGAGATTAACGAAATCAATTCTTGTAATCTCTGATAGATGAAAATGATTCCTATTCACAGCAATATTATCTGTAATCTTTAGATTATATCAAGGAATCAGTTTTAGCTATATTTCTCTGAAACTGGTGTCTTTCAGAAAAAATTAATGTAGTTACACAATTGTATGTCAAATAGTGTGAGTTACTTTCAGTCACATATAATGTACTAGACAAATTTTAAAACGTGTATATGTAGACAGACAGACAGACAGCCAAACATATAAACAGACAGACAGACAGATAGGCAGTCATTTGTATACCTGTATGTGTGTCTGTCTATCTATCTGTCTGAAAGATACACAGATATAAAGTGACCAGATCGAAAAACAGAGAACCATATGGGGGTCACAAAAACAGAGAACCATATGGGGGTCACAAAAACAGAGAACCATATGGGGGTCACAAAAACAGAGAACCATATGGGGGTCACAAAAACAGAGAACCATATGGGGGTCACAAAAACAGAGAACCATATGGGGGTCACAAAAACAGAACCATATGGGGATCACAAAAACAGAACCATATGGGGGTCACAAAAACAGAGAACCATATGGGGGTCACAAAAACAGTCATATATATGGTGTTCAAACCGAAACACATACATTTATTGGGCGTTCAGTCCGATGGGACAGAAGAAACAGGCAACACAAAATACAGAACGATGTCTGACATATGCACAGACAGACAATAGGTTAACGAAGAAAAAATCTAGAAGATCATATCACAAATACTGTTAAATAGCGGTACTATTAACTTTCTCACATTTCCAATCCCTACGGCATCGCACTCAGGAAATACCGTTACCTAGGAAACCCACCATTTTGTATTAATGTTGAGAATACTAGAAAGTTGCTCGTCTCCGACGCAATAATAACTTGTCTAATGAAAGTTCTGGTGTACTGTATATTGCACTTTCTGAGAAAGAATCAAACTCCTTTCACTCATTGTTATTTCGTGTAATAGTCAGTGTGGAGTCTAGTGTCCAATAGGGAATGATTAATAGCTACATTGACGCAGGTTATGAGTGTAGTCAGAGGCACCGAAGGAGGTTTTGGTGTTAAATTAACAGTTCCATGATATATTAAAGTAACCAGGAGGTTATGTTGTAGTCAGGTTGTGTCAATTCTAAAGACGCTGATATGGCAGCTAAGGTGTAAACTATGACACAACGCACCCTGTTCTGGCAAGATCCTGATTTCATTTTTTTACGGTCATTTTCAAACTCCCACCGGCTATTTATTGCAGCATGTACACGTTGGTCTCATGACTATAACTCTTCATGTGCTACGTCGCTGCAACTATTAGGTGTGGTGGCGAGTTGCCATCCTCGCTATCTTTACCTCCCCTAATTCATGTGTCATGTACTTATTTACATCTGAGTCGGCTCGAGGAGGGATCGTGTAAGCGAAAAATAAAAACCGGATTTTTTTTCCTGATATGATTTCTTCTTCGTCGTCTTCAGCGTTCATACTCAAACTCTCTCTGGATCTCTCTTGTAGCAGGACCATGGTCCTATTAGATTTCCAGCAGGATGTAGGCCAGAGAATGGAAATGCGTTGTGTCGTTATTTTTGTGTGTGCTCTTATGGCCAGATATATCCGTCTTCGGCGTAGGACGTGATTTAGAAACATGTCAACCCGGTGATAGCATGCAAGCTCACTATAAACTATTTTAATGTTTCCTTATGACAATGGCTCCTCATACACTTGGGTCAGAATAAAGGACATATTTGACGTAGAGATGGGGCTTAATCCAGACAACAGAAGCCGGATACTAAGATCGGTCGCAAAATCCCCAATATCGAGCAGAACCACAGCCCAATGAAGCCCACGCCGCAAATGTTCTGAAATCAGAGATACCAGACCGAAAGGCGCACCAGCAACCATGGTATCATACAACCCGCATGTTTAACACTTGCTGTGTAGACATGTTAAACTGTTAACGAGAAGGACGAATAATGAATCACCTACATATCAGATGATAATAGAGGTGTACCAGTGTCACAGTGAGACAACTAGTTAGTTTGACGTCGGATCATCATCACTGCAAACTGGACCGTCATAGTTGCTCCGATCTCTCCATGTGTGTATCCGTCATTACACTTCTACTGAAAGTACCGGCCCTATGCTGGTAGACCATCATTCTTCCGCGCACTCCAAAATGTTCACTTCTAACAACACCGCATTTCAAACCCTGGTCTGTAATCCTAGCCATTGAAGAGGAATCATCATCAACACGTCTCACTCTAGAGGAAATAGGGACACACGAGTACACATAGAAAAATGGAGGATTAGTTAGTGAGTATATAGAGCACAACTATGAATAGCACTACATGCATATGGATTCCCACAACATCTGATAAACCGACGTCAGAGCATATACGCCAATAGTCAATGTGCAGTAAGAACGAGCACAGGTACATGCAATAATTTCCAAATTTACTCGAAAGTGAGACAGGGATGTGTGTTACTGTCTATTATCTTTCCCAAAGTGGTTTGTTATCCACTCTTGCCGTTAAGCGCATAGCGGATTGTTTTTCAGATGGCAGCGGCTCTCGGGTCTACCAAGCCTTAAATGGGTACCGGATTAGTCCGGTAAGTAGAGACTGCGAGGGAGAGGGGATGGCTACTGCCCTCATTTCCAGAGCTACTGAAATGTGAGATCGCTAGCATTTCACACCACTACGGCATTAATAAATGCTATGGGCTACTTTCCTATTTTTAATACTTTTTATATGTTTTAACTGTGTTTCAATTGTTGTCTTGATTACGGTATTTTAGTTGAAACTTCGATTTGTGTGTGTTTTTATATGTGTCTCTAGTTATTAGCAAAACTTTATTACCCTATTCCTGGATCTACCTGTGTACTATCCACCTTATTGTTCATAACATACACACATCTGCAAAGTAACAAAGACAACGGAATAAAACAACCTGAAGGTCAACTTAAACGAATTGCTATTTACAGACGTCCAAGCACTAGTAGCATTATCAGAAGGCAGCTAGGAGGACACATAGACAGATTACATCAAACATGTCAATCCTTGAACATGAAGATAAATATAGAAAAGACCGAAATAATGAACATATGAACACAAAGAAACATCAATATATATATATATATATGATATATATTGAAAGCAACAGACTCAAATCAAGTGACATAATTCACATACCTAAGAAGCAATATTACAACAGACGGTAATAGCAGTAACGATATACACAACGGATGTAGTAAAATTAACAAGCCGTAGGGCAAATGATACCAATCTTCAGAAACAAATATGTAGAATTGAACACTAAAAAAACAGTATTCAAAAATAGTATTATGCTAACGCTGTTCTACCAATACCAAACATGGACAGCGACAGCGCAAGACATACGTAAACTTGTGACAGCTGAAATGGCATGCTAACGTAGGATCCTATGAATATCGCTAAGAGACAGCGTGAGAAATGAAGACATTAGAGCAAGAGCCGGCACCGCCCCAATCTTGGAATATATTTAGAGACAACAGATCAAATGGTTTGCACACATCAGCAGATTACATTTAGACAGCATACAACAGTAAGCTGTGCTACACAGATACAGCGAAGGCAGACATAGAGGCAGACCACGAAAACCATGGTACCACCGAAATAAAATAGGCGACTCATTTCACAATATACTCAGCATACGAGAGCCATTTCCAGAAAACTTTTCTACCCCCTGATTATGAAAGGCAACAAAGGCAACAACAATAGCAAATATATTGATAGACAGTGTGTTCCTTTCGTGCGACAGGTGGCACATACGGCCGAGGTTTTGATTCTCCGTGTGTTGCGGTTTGCTGAATGCAGTTTTAGTTCTTTTATGGTCTTACAGTCTGTTATTTCCCCTTCTCTATGTATGGTGTTTTTTATAGTTGCGTTTCACCTTCCTCATTTTCTTTAAACCCTCGGGTGTTCACGTAAGGACTTGTTAGTTTACTCTGTTTTCATCTAGTCTTAGAATGTGACCCAGGTATTTCCATCTGCATTTTCTGATGACGTTTGAAAAATATTCTTGGAGTGTTTTGTTTCTTAAATAACTATTTATGACGAAATCTTTCCATTTTATGTTCTTCAGTTTCCAGAGACGTTTGTTTTCGAAGCCGTTTAATTTTTGGTCTGCAGTTGATGTCCAGCTTTTACTTCCATACGTCAATACAGAGACAATACAGGAGTTGAAGAGCTGTAACTTGGTGTTTCTTCCTAATATTTTCATTTCCAGACATTTTAGTTTAGTGAATGTGCTAACTGCAAATGACATGCGTGTATTTCTTTCTTTCATTGAGTCTCAGTCAACAATAATTCGACTGCCCAGATAATTAAAGTTGTAGACTTTTTCCAGTATTTGGTTTGTTACGGAGATTGTGTTTGTTGAACTGGTAAGTTCCATTATTTTTTATGTGGATGTTGATCTGGAACCAATTTAATATGCGAGTGTGCATATTTTGTTGGTTATATCTTGTGTTTGTTGATGAGAGTTTAAAAATGCGATGTTATCTGCAAAACAAGGTCAGTTAAAGTGTTAAAGTGTTGTTTTTGAGCCATTGGATGCCCGCTTTTTCATCTTGAATGGGTTTTCGCATGATCCAATCGATGGCTATTCCAAATAGCATTGGTGATAATATACAGCCCTATTTCACTCTTGTGTCGATATTGAACCATTATGAATTTTATGTTTCTGTTCTTACGCAATAGGTTATTATTGATAAAGGATTTGTATGATGTTTATATATATTTTGTTGTAATCCATATATCTTTAGTATTCCACATAATGCAGGTCGATACATAATTTCCAATTCCTTTTGAATGTCCATAAAGTTAATTACTAAAAGCGTTTGAAATCCAATTGAATTTTCTATAATATTTCTAAGAGTGATGATGTGGTCAACACACGGACGTTTAGGTCTAAATCCAGCTTGTTCTTCTCTAAGTCTTTGATTAACAGCTTTTTTTTTATTCTTACCATTATGATGCTACTAAACAATTTTCCTTCCATTGATAGTAAAGTAATTCCACGCCAGTTGCTGCAGTCTGACAGGTCTCCTTTTTTTGTAATTTAAAGATTACACCATCATTCCAGTCTTTTGGAGGGGATTCTTTCTGCCATACATCCGTCATTACAGCAAGTAGGTGGCCAAATGAATTGTCTACTGCTTCTAGCATTTTACCGGAGATTTCATCAATTCCACAGGCCTTATTTTTCTTGATGGTTTGTTTCAGTTCATTAAATGAGATTTTGTCGCGTGACACATTTAATGAGATTTTGTCGGGTGATACATTTAATGAGATTTTGTCGCGTGATACATTTAATGAAGGCGTGATTTCTTCCATATCAATATTAGGAGTTTGTTGGAGTAGTCTATTTAATAGCTCTTTGAAATATTCCGTCTGTGATTGTTGAGAGAGTATAATGTGATTGTTGAGAGAGTATAATGTGATTGTTGAGAGCGTATAATGTGATTGTTGAGAGAGTATAATGCTATTGTTGAGAGAGTATACTGCGATTGTTGAGAGAGTATACTGTGATTGTTGAGAGAGTATAATTCGATTGTTGAGAGAGTATACTGTGATTGTTGAGAGAGTATAATGTGATTGTTGAGAGAGTATAATGTGATTGTTGAGAGAGTATACTGTGATTGTTGAGAGAGTATAATGTGATTGTTGAGAGAGTATACTGCGATTGTTGAGAGAGTATAATGTAATTGTTGAGAGAATATACTGCGATTGTTGAGAGAGTATACTGTGATTGTTGAGAGAGTATAATGTGATTGTTGAGAGAGTATAATGTGATTGTTGAGAGAGTATAATGTGATTGTTGAGAGAGTATACTGTGATTGTTGAGAGAGTATAATGTGATTGTTGAGAGAGTATAATGTGATTGTTGAGAGAGTATAATGTGATTGTTGAGAGAGTATAATGTGATTGTTGAGAGAGTATAATGTGATTGTTGAGAGAGTATAATGTGATTGTTGAGAGAGTATAATGCTATTGTTGAGAGAGTATAATGTGATTGTTGAGAGAGTATAATGTGATTGTTGAGAGAGTATAATGTGATTGTTGAGAGAGTATACTGCGATTGTTGAGAGAGTATACTGCGATTGTTGAGAAAGTATACTGTGATTGTTGAGAGAGTATAATGCTATTGTTGAGAGAGTATACTGTGATTGTTGAGAGAGTATAATGTGATTGTTGAGAGAGTATAATGTGATTGTTGAGAGAGTATAATGCTATTGTTGAGAGAGTATACTGTGATTGTTGAGAGAGTATAATGTGATTGTTGAGAGAGTATAATGTGATTGTTGAGAGAGTATAATGTGATTGTTGAGAGAGTATAATGTGATTGTTGAGAGAGTATAATGTGATTGTTGAGAGAGTATAATGCTATTGTTGAGAGAGTATACTGCGATTGTTGAGAGAGTATACTGTGATTGTTGAGAGAGTATAATTTGATTGTTGAGGGAGTATACTGTGATTGTTGAGAGAGTATACTGTGATTGTTGAGAGAGTATAATGTGATTGTTGAGAGAGTATAATGCTATTGTTGAGAGAGTATAATGTGATTGTTGAGAGAGTATAATGTGATTGTTGAGAGAGTATAATGTGATTGTTGAGAGAGTATAATGTGATTGTTGAGAGAGTATAATGTGATTGTTGAGAGAGTATAATGTGATTGTTGAGAGAGTATAATGCTAATGTTGAGAGAGTATACTGCGATTGTTGAGAGAGTATACTGTGATTGTTGAGAGAGTATAGTTCGATTATTGAGAGAGTATACTGTGATTGTTGAGAGAGTATACTGTGATTGTTGAGAGAGTATAATGTGATTGTTGAGAGAGTATAATGTGATTTTTGAGAGAGTATACTGTGATTGTTGAGAGAGTATAATGTGATTGTTGAGAGAGTGTAATGTGATTGTTGAGAGAGTATAATGTGATTGTTGAGAGAGTATACTGCGATTTTTGAGAATGTATACTGCGATTGTTGAGAGAGTATACTGTGATTGTTGAGAGAGTATAATGTGATTGTTGAGAGAGTATAATTCGATTGTTGAGAGAGTATACTGTGATTGTTGAGAGAGTATACTGTGATTGTTGAGAGAGTATACTGTGATTGTTGAGAGAGTATACTGTGATTGTTGAGAGAGTATACTGTGATTGTTGAGAGAGTATAGTGATTGTTGAGAGAGTATACTGTGATTGTTGAGAGAGTATACTGTGATTGTTGAGAGAGTATACTGTGATTGTTGAGAGAGTATACTGTGATTGTTGAGAGTATAGTGTGATTGTTTTTCACCGAAATGTTTGTAGTTGGAGGATGGCTTGCAAGTTGGTTAACAATATCAAACAATGTTTTACTGTTTCTATTGTTAGGAACTATTTCTGCTTCTGAAAATTACATTTGTATGAGATCATGTGTTCTTGTGTGCGCTTGTTTTTACTTCTTTATCCAGTTGCGCGTATTCTTACGTTGATAATTCGCTATCTAGTTGATATCATTTTGAGTTTGAATAATTCTCTTTCTTGAATGATATGCCATGTTTCGCCGCTTAGGCATCTTTTTGTGTCTTTTCTTGAGTAAAAACTGTTTCTACTGTGAATTTTAAAATGATATTTTAAATAAGTACCAGTCCTTGTCTGTGTTTGCAGATTCTGATGTTGTATCATTTGGTATAGTGGTATAGTTGTTTTTTGATTGGCGGTGTCGTATTTGTTTTGGTGTTCACTTTGTAGTAGGCGATGTGAGTTTATTTTCTGTGGTCTTGTTGGGCTGCTTGTTGTTTTAAAATAAAGAATATAGTGTAGGAAATGTACACTCTCCGGGGACACACTGGGTCCACATAGCAATAACAGAGGGAATAGGGAATGAACTATACACCCCCTGGGGCCTGGGGTCAATTTATTTGAACATCATTGAGAGCTTGAAAAAAATTTAAAATAAGTTGCTGGTCTTACCCTACATACAGAAAGATGAGCCTAAAATCGTGCCCACCCCTTGCGTAACTGAGAGGTGTTTCGTATAGATGTATGTTACACCAGACAGGCTGATTCAATTATTTGTCCTACGTAGTAGTTTTGTTTTGTTTTGTAGACTTCCTTGTTACCATGAGACGGCCATGGTATTAACTCTTTGTCTCCGTACGGTTAAACACCTGCTTGGTTGCCCTGCCTAATGTTACCTGGGCATCTAAATTCCCCGATCTTGCGCATATACGCAATACTCTTAACAACAGGAATTGTAAAAATTAAGTAAATACTTTAAAATGTCGCGTGACGAATGCTTACACCATATACATTTCTTGATAGTAACATAAAGATTTATCGAACCTTAGACTATTATTCATTCCAGTGACACTATTTTTTCCCCATTAATTCATTCATTTTCCTTTTGCGCTGAAGTTAGCGCATAGGGCAGAGGTAAGATCTCTCCAATTCTGTCTGTTCAAATCTATTCTGTGCAGTTCTTGAATAGTACGAATACTGATTGTTTTACTTTCTCTAAGTATTGTTCTTCTCATTGTTTCTTTTGGTCTACCACTGACTCTTTTGCCTGTAGGTATCCATTCAAGAGCTATGTGGTGCCGTATGTTGATGTTTGCGCGTAGGACATGCCCGCGGTAGGACCAACGGCGTTTTCTGATAACATCTGTGATGAAGTGTTGTTGTCTCTTTTCTCTGATTTTATCATTCGATTTGAATTCACTTCAATTGGTGTTAGTTATCCTACGAAGACATTTGTTCTCGAAACTCAGTAATTTCTTTTCTCAAGATAAAGTGCTTTTCCAGCTCTCACATCCATATGATAGCACCGGAATAACGCAGGAATTAAATAAGCGCATTTTCGTGTGTGTGCTGATTGACTTTGACTTCCATATATTAGACAGTCTGTTAAAGGCACTTGATGCTAGTACAATGCGAGTTGTAATTTCTGTCATGACATCACCGTCGTTGGTGTTAGTTTGCTTCCCAGATAGAAACATTTTTCAAGTTGTTGTTCTTTTAAAGTAATTTCGTTAGGTGAAGTAGTGAAGTCCATAATTTTTGTTTTTGATGAATTGATTTGGAGACCTATTTGTCCTACGATGAGTTTTAATCTATCAGTTTTTGTTTGCGCATCTTGATGGTTTTCACTCAATACTGCAAGGTCATCGGCAAAATCCAGGTCTTCTGATGTTGTTTTATTTATCCATTTGATTCAAAATTTGAGTTGGATGTGCTTTTTCTCGTAGCCCAGCCAATTACAATTGAACTGACTTCTGTTACACAAATATGTCTGGACTTTAAGGTGTTAGTTGATTAATCCAACGATCGATGGTATGACCGAGTTATTTTTTTTTAGGTATGTGTTATTTTTGTGATATCAACGTAAATACTGTGTTTGTTCTTATTACTACGGGGGATACTTTGCTTTCTTTTGTGAGTGCATATAGTTCTAAATAGCAAGTGGTTTTTTAGACTTTGATGCGCTGAAACTTAATTCATTATTTATTTATTTTTTGTAACAACACAAACTGGTAAATACATACATACATGCCAACAGATTGTTATCATTAGGAGCCGTCGCCGCAATGAAAGTTGGCTGCAACAGACCTCCAACATCTCCTGTCTCTTGTTTTGGTGGTACACTCTGCTAGACTGAAACATGTCCATCTTGTGATGTTAATCGCCCACTTGTATCTCTGCCTACTTAGCCTACTGCTTGCTTCCCTTTGACTTTGCCCTCAAGCAAGGTCTTCAATAAGGTGACATGCCTTTTAATGTGCCCAAAATATTTTGTTTGTCTGATCTTTATTTCCCTTAATAATTATTTCTTCATATTTAGTTTTTTTAGAACCTCTTTGTTTGTTTTCTTCTCTCTCCATGCTGTTCTCCCTATTCTTCTATATACCCACATTTCAAAGGAATCAGTTTTGTCTTCTAATTCTTTATTTAGTGTCCATGTTTCTGAGCCATGCATTAATATATGATATATGTAGCATTTTTAGGCAACAGATCAACATTTGGCAATCTGTCTATATTGCCGTGCTGGAGGTGTCTATTATCGTGTAATATGGGCTCAAAAAGGATTCTCAATAGAATTATGTAGCTTCAAGTAGGGTTTTCTCAGCTCTGGGGTCAGAACATGTGGTACTTTTAGATCAGCCTGGCGGGCCATACGATTAGCTTGGCATTCTGCATTTAACCCGCGGGTCATATGGTGTCTACTATTGTTATACACATAATTGCACACGGGTATAAATATACACATACAATCAATGTTTTAAAATAAGCATATTCATCTTTAACCAATATTCATGTTGTTTATATCATTTGATTTGTTTGACATGCAGTGGATATGTGTAGGGAAGGGTATATTGAAACAATGATTACCAGATCGCCCTGATTTCGACAGGTTATCGATGGAAAGAGTCCCTACCTATATAAGGCATTACATCCGATATTTTTTCGTGATGTATTTATTCATTTCAGTCATGATTTGTTTCATTTTAATTTGTTTGCCCAATTTAGAAAGTTTCAGTTACTTTATCCTGACTATTAAATTAAATATGTTTTTTTAGTAACACCCGACTCATTTGGTGACCCTTTACTACCCGTGTGATTGTTTTTTGTATATCAAAATCTCCATGTTGTGATCCTGTTGTGATCCTTGTGTCTACAAGATCAAATGTGTATTTTCTCGATCCGTGAGGATTATTGCTTGAAGATATGGCGTTACATGCATGAGTGATACTCGTAGAAAGAGGATGTGCTGAAACGTGGCATTAGACAAAATCTATGACACCTCTCAACAGAAAGTAAACATGACCTAGAAGACTGATTTTTGATTATTTTCGTGTATTTTGATGATAGGCATTGCTTTTGTTTTTTAATAGGAGACTCCGTGTATAAATAGAGAACAATGAAAAAAGAAGGAAAATGATCAAAGACGTCACGAATAAACGCGTGTTGACATAGTGTTTCGTTCTGTTGAGAGGCCTATGATGAAGACCTCCAGTGCTGAAACGAGACCTTCGACTGTATAGATGACCTCATTGCAGAAAGTAAACATGCCTTGATTTCTTATGTTTTTTTAAATTATTTTCTAGATATTCATTGGTATACTTGGAGTCGCCCGCCTAAAATAACCAAGACTGACCAATAACACCCGCAGAAATAATGTAATAACGTGAGGGAAAGCCTTCTAATATCATCTGCGAACAAGTCTTTACTGGTGCCTAGCCATGGCTGAAATTTATGGAGTAGATATGGGAAACCTAGCACAGTCAGTTTATGATTAAACTTAACCACGACCTATATTTTCTTATTGTCACAGCTTAGATATAATAAAATGGAATTCCTGTCTTCTTTTTAAGAAAGAGCAGCTCACAATACCGAGTATTTGTATTATAACAATTTCAAAGATTAATTCAAATAATTACGTCTCTTCAACATTTTTTTTCTGAAATACACTCTGTGTATGATTTATTATAGTTCATTGTTACTGTAAACAAAATAATGATCCTCTCTGTTGTTCTCCAACGTAATGTGTCCCTTGCGGTAACTGTCCCTCAATACTACCATATAAACGTTTCAGTTCTGCGCTAGCTATCCTGAATCTTACTCGAATCTATATATATATATATATTGGCAATTTGAATATATACATTCTTACCCGATGCCCGAGCATCTATATATACGTCATCTTGTCCGAAATGTGTGTCCAGTGTGTAAATTATAATGTTTAAACTCGAGTTCTATACACGTCATGTTGCCATGGAGAATTTAACAGTTGTTTACTATTCACGGGAAATAACTGTTTGCAATCCCACTAGGTGACCTGGTATATCAATTATCAAGCACGGAACCTTAGAAAGTAATAACACCCAGATATGTTTACCATATTTTCAGTAGTGATTAATAGACATTGAGAAAACCACATCTCTCGATGATAAATATGTGAATAATCATACGGTGTTTTTTTTCTCAAATTTGTGTTACATTGTTCTTATTACTACAGTTATAGTTTTTCTTTTCTCTAATATTTACTTTATTTTCGGCTTTTTGCGTTTTGTATTTGTGAGTAGCTTTTCTTGTTTTTCTGCACTTTTCCATACGATTTATGGACTTTTGTTTAAACCTTTGTCTCCCTTATAGTATTATTTATTTTTAGTTTGTATCTTTCTCATTGTCTCTTCATCCTCCTTCATGAGGATGGTGTCTTCTAATAAAGATCTTCGAATGCCATTATTTTCAATCTTTTAGTTTGCAATATTTCTTTACTGAAGTCCCGTTGCTTTTAACGATACTTTTTCTTGTCTTGTTCCTATATCAAATCACAAGCTGCCGTATGTAAACACAAACTATGCTGTATGTATGAATCCCGCATTATTTTATAATCTAAATCGTAAGAGCTTTGTAAGATCCTAATCCGTAAGGATGCAGACTATATGCCTTTTGCATCTTACAGTCGGTCATTTAGCAATAAGAAGAAGCAACACGTTGAATATTTTCTCAGGAAATGTGACTTTTCAAGCGATTATATCACAGCAATGGAATATTTTTGTTTGCGTCGTTCTATGTTTCGCTTGCATATCTTTAACACAATTTTTTTCTGAGCAATGTTGCTCTCGTACGCATGTTCTGCCTCCACACATCCCGAGTTTCAGCCATGTTTTCCCAGTTTTTGTATTCCCAGGTTGATTTTGTGCATGTCATTGGATGTTTAGGGTCTGGCGGAGAATATCTTAGATAAAAGATGTTAAGTCTCCTCTCATGTATGTTGTAGGTAATCTATGTTTCAGATCCGTAGTATAGTGTACTCAGCACCCATGTTTGTTGTAGGTAATCTATGTTTCAGATCCGTAGTATAGTGCACTCAGCACCCATGTTTGATAGATCTGTATCTTTGTTTTCAATTTTAGCTTGTGGTTTTTCTAAGCTCTCTTTGGCAGTCCGTCATAAATAGACTACGTAAGATCCCCAAATTATGTAATGACCTTTTAATCTGTAAGAATTTAATATATGTAAGAAGCTAATCTGTAAAGATTTAATCTATGTAAGAAGCTAATCTGTAAATATTTAATCTATGTAAGAAGCTAATCTGTAAGTATTTAGACTATGTGTCTCTGAATTTGTATGTGTTTTTATGTTTTAAGGGGCAAGTCGTATGAGCAATAGACTTGACTGTCTTTTTTTTTATAGCGGGGTGTTTATACAGAACTCATTTTTTATAACTTTGCATTTAAACAGAACTCCATGTTTATAACGAAGTGTTTATATAGAGCTTTTTTTTCATACACATAAGTCTCCAACTCCAGGTGGTGCGCAATTCTTGCATGAGAATTGTTCAATTCAGATGAAAGCAAACGCAAAAACGTGGATGACACGTTAATTTATGTCTTTATCGACGAGAATGAGTGAGAAATGTCCAGACTTGTCGAGTCTGTAATGTTCTGTGGCTTTGATGTTCTTTGCCTTCCTTCCAACAGCGACTTTCATATTCAACTGTTTCCTACAAGATAGTGTTTGACAAGGACTCATGTCAACGGGAATACATTTTACTTAATACAGTTTCAAAAATCTAAAAGAGATAACAAGCAAAACTACGTGATAAACCTACTGATACTATGAGAGGGAACACGTGATAGAGGTGTTGACTTTTAATTATGGAATTCAAACATAGTCGCTGGACAACTAACATCGTTCAAAATGCAAGAGTGAAATGATTGCGCTTACCGCTGAACAATTAAAAGATGTCCTTCTGAAATCAATTGTAAACTATGAGAGTATTGCACCTTAAAATTCTGAATGAAAACAAAGCAATTATTTTTAAATATTATTTTGCAAACATAAACCGTTCAGGGGATTGTGTGACAGAATACAACAGAATATTCCCATAGCGACTTAAAAATTTAGCGCAAATGAAAAAGATATAAATCTGATGAGAATAAACATACATCAAGTATCACATTACGGCTGTAAAACATTGACGCTTAATAAATCAGTGGCAGAAATTCTGCGCTTGAAATAATATGATACACAAGATAGTGAGAATACACTATGGACAATGACAAATGCGAAATCAAGTGATAAAATACATTAAATTTCGAAAAGGGTTGTCGTGTAAATAATATTATAGCAAGAAAGCTGAAGTTTGTTTTCAATATACAGATAATAACATCATGGAAAATTAAGTAATGAAAGCATTGTTTTTAGTGACAGGTCAAGGGGCTTCCAAGACGACGATTGATAATATACATGACAAATATAGTTGTGGCAGCTTTACTCGCCAGGAATCGCGAGGAATTCCATATAGAATACGATGTTCTGAAAAGTACGTTCTATCATGTCATCTGAATAAATGAACAAGCAACAATGTGATTACATTGAGGTTTTATAGATGTTGATCTATATAAGAATGTAGATGTTTTAATGCGTACAGAATATGCACTAATGGAGAATATACAGTAATGCAGAATATATACTAATGGAGAATATACAGTAATGGAGAATATACAGTAATGGAGAATATACAGTAATGGAGAATATACAGTAATGCAGAATATACACAAACGAAACTGTTAGAAACATTATGAATTAAAGAAATCATATTAGGGGACATCGAGAAAGTGTACATATATTTTGACCATAAACAAAAAGGGTAACTTTGAAGGCCGTCGAGCCAGAGAACGGAAGGGATATCTGGAAGGTATATATGAAGGTCGTAGAGACAGAGAAAGGAAGCGATATCTGGAAGGGTACTATGAAGGCCGTCGAGACAGCGAAAGGAAGCGACATACTTGGAAAGATAAGTATCACGAGATAGAGAACCTAGATCTTGTAAGAGTGCAGTATCAATGCAGGAAATGGAAAATGTGTGAAGTTTATCACTTTCCTGTAACGATGTGGAGAAGACACGTGAATTGATCACACGAGATAATGTGCACGCAATTTGCGGGCGATTGATTTCTTCATTGAACATCAAATGTCTGTTTCCAGTATACTCAAGTTGAACTTCTCTGCTACTTTTTATGCGTGACTGCTTTACATGTGTTAGGGGTGGAGTTAAGATTCCTATTCTATACCTCAAATCCTAGAAGATTGTCAGGTTCTGGGAGATAAACGTCAGTCACAATTTTCTTAATTGATTATCTTAACCCAGTTTGTTCTCCGTGATTTCGATGTTTAGAATTAAGTGCAGCAGAATCGCTACCTCATATTGATCGCCTGGCCTAAAATGCAATAAACACGAAAACAAAATACACACAAATCAGATTTGAACTGAAAGACTTCATAAAACCAATTGATTAAACATAATTCTTCAATGCCTACACACCCACTGTGGTATCATTGGAGCGTCGATGATCTGGCAAAAGCAGGATGGAAAAACAGAACAATTCAAATATCCTCTGCTATACAGTGAGCACAAAATATTAATCCTCAACAAATTATACATGACAATGGAAGAAGGATATGGGACATTTATCAGAAACTCGATTGTACACACCAAATTCATAAGCAACCACAGAATATCAGCTTTCGCCTTAGAACTGGTCACTGCAGACTACAGAGCCACGTGTATTTATCGATAAGGGTGGTTGACACAAATGAATTCCCATGTGGAACAGGAATATAGACTCCAGAGCGCATACCCCAAGACTGCCCATATTACAAAGTATTGCGAGACAAGACATGATCACACTAGAATGAAAATAAAAAACTGTGGGGTAGCTACATGTCCTTGAGAAGAATTGGAACTTTGTCGTGGCGACTAAGGATTTTGCAAGATCACAAGAATGCTAAACGCAGAAGATCATATGACCCCAGTTTGTTCCTGATTTCGATGTTCAGAATCTAGTGCATCAGAATCGATACCTCGTATTGATGCACCATTCTTTATAATTTCAATAATCTTATTTTACATTTTCTAATTGTTACATTTTCAAGAATAACATACTAAGAGAAATAATCGTAAATTATTGATTGCCATGAAGAAAATTGCTTCTTTTTCCCTTCACGTATTCACTCCATCTAATTCATAAGTAATTTTACATTGTCATCAATCATTAAGCATTTTTAGTTCTGGTGCATTTGTTAGCACACTGCAAGACGTGTGTAGCGGACAGCCAATGTTCTTGTTTACGTCACCTACTTTCGTGTCCATTGACACGAGGGACCATCTCGGAATGGAAGTGACTTTCTGTATCAACTGCAATTTGTGTTTTAACTTTTACTTGAGGTTATGTTTATGATAAACGCGTCCACCCCTCCCCAGCATAAATAAAATAATAACATAAAGACAACTGATTTTTAAAAAAAAAACCACCTTTACTCGCAAATGATTTACCTTGAAAATACCTGTTGTTCATCCGTTTGTAAGCTCGTTAGTTTAATTGGATATTGGTTTGTTTATGTTTGTGTGTATGTGTTTGTTTGTTTGTTTGTGTTTTTTTTTGTACTATGAAATTACAATCAGAACAGTTCTTATACAAGGTAGTATGATGTACAATGGGTAGGTTTCTCCAAAAATGTATTTCATACTCAGAAGGATTAAAACTCTCAGACCTGTGCATTGTATGAGAGGAAGCCTCCTGCTCAGAGAGGGCAACCGAAAGTAAATGACGTCTAATTTTACAGAAAGTAACACAGTTAACATTCAATTCACATCCAATATTTTCTGTGGTAAGAAATTGCGCTTACAAAAACAACGCAAGTCAATGGTGGTTATATCAGGACAAATAACGATATACGTTTTTTGAGGCTGATAGTAAATCATTTATGTGCCAACCCCTCCGAGTTAAATAATTCATGTGGCAACCCCTCCGAGTTTAAAAATTAATGTGCCAACCTCTCCGAGTTAAATAATTCATGTGCCAACCCCTCCGAGTTAAATTCATGTGCTAACCCCTCCCAGTTAAATAATTCATGTGCAAACCCCTCCGAGTTAAAAAAATCATGTTTCAACCCATCAGAACTACATATGTTTCTGACAATCTATATTGTTTGTGTGCGTGCGCGTACGAGAAAGAGAAAGAGAGAGAGAAAGAGAGAGTGAGAGAGAAATATAGAAGTGTATGTTTCCTTGTCTGCTATCACGGACTATTATATATTATTATTGTTAAGTCAAATAAAGACATTGTTGTAGATATGTGGTTTAAAGAGTATTGTCGAGTGTTGCATAGAACATGTACAGATCATGTGTTACATATAACAAGGTACAGGTCAAGTCAAGTAATATATGTAACAGATAAATGTCAAGTCAAGTTCCAGATATAACAGGTGCATGTCAAGTCAAGTTCTAGTTATAACAGATGCATGTCAAGTTCTATATAAAAGGTACATGTCAAGATCTAGATATAACAGGTACATGTCAAGATCTAGATATAACAGGTACATGTCAAGATCTATATATGACAGGTGCATGTCAAGTTTTAGATATAACAGGTGCATGTCAAGTTTTAGATATAACAGGTGCATGTCAAGTTTTAGATATAACAGGTACATGTCAAGATCTAGATATAACAGGTACATGTCAAGATCTATATATGACAGGTGCATGTCAAGATCTATATATGACAGGTGCATGTCAAGTTTTAGATATAACAGGTACATGTCAAGATCTAGATATAACAGGTACATGTCAAGATCTATATATGACAGGTGCATGTCAAGTTTTAGATATAACAGGTGCATGTCAAGTTTTAGATATAACAGGTGCATGTCAAGTTTTAGATATAACAGGTACATGTCAAGATCTAGATATAACAGGTACATGTCAAGATCTATATATGACAGGTGCATGTCAAGTTTTAGATATAACAGGTACATGTCAAGATCTAGATATAACAGGTACATGTCAAGATCTATATATGACAGGTACATGTCAAGTTTTAGATATAACAGGTGCATGTCAAGTTTTAGATATAACAGGTGCATGTCAAAAAATGTAGAGATCAGACTGTTTCGAACATTGTAATTTCTACTATATTCCCGCTCACAGTGTCATGTGCTGCTTGGTTGCTGATGCAGCAGTCCATGGGCCCATGGCATTTGATTAAATGCCATTAAATGAATTATATTGCTGGGAAGTAATTAAATGAATTATATTGCTGGGAAGTAATTAAATGAGTTATATTGCTGGGTAGTAATTAAATGAGTTATATTGCTGGGAAGTAATTAAATGAGTTATATTGCTGGGAAGTAATTAAATGAGTTATATTGCTGGGAAGTAATTAAATGAGTTATATTGCTGGGTAGTAATTAAATGAGTTATATTGCTGGGAAGTAATTAAATGAGTTATATTGCTGGGTAGTAATTAAATGAGTTATATTGCTGGGAAGTAATTAAATGAGTTATATTGCTGGGTAGTAATTAAATGAGTTATATTGCTGGGAAGTAATTAAATGAGTTATATTGCTGGGAAGTAATTAAATGAGTTATATTGCTGGGAAGTAATGTAACAGGTCTTTCAGAGATGCAAGGGATGATTGAACTCATCAACCAGCTGGGGACAAACAAACAATCAAACCAAACTTGATACTTCTTAATGAAAGGATAATTTTCCCTTGTGAATGAGGAGCACCAACATCATCCCCGTAGAGCCAAACTTAACATATGGTTATGAATCATGGACAATTAGTTAGCATCCAAAAACGAAGAATTGAAGTCCCACATGCGATTCTGAACCTCAATGTGTGTGTGTGATCGTCCATCACAAATGATGATGACCATGTTTTACATCCACTCTTGAAAATTCAGTTAGAATTATGACCATGTATAATAGTTCGTAGATGGCTACCGAGCCCTATTCGAGCTGTAAATGTTCGTAGACAGTTGGGACATGGAATGACCACTGTAGAGGATTTTAGTCTATCCGTGATTTTGGATGTGAAAATGACTTGCACTGGAGATTTTGATTAAAGTGAGGAGGAGTTGTGCAAAGCACCGGCCTCACACTCTTGTGGGACCTCTGTTGATACCAGTGGCAAGACAAATCGAGACGACTGGAAGTGAAGTACGATGCAGTAGATGACCATGGTTTTCTACATATGTCACCATGCCCGATCGGTACACACCGCGTTGCTGGAGTTAGCCTACATTGCCTGGTGAGCCGATAAACTATCGTAGCCTCAAACGCGTAAATTCGCCGAATATCAGACTTTACGTGTAGATGGTTAGACAAGACCGGCATGCATTTTATATATATATCTCAACATACAATACATGTACATGAGTATCATTACCAACATCGTCATCAGTTGGCATGCCTTATCATGGATGTCCACAACTGCTTTTTCCAATACCTTTTATCATTATGGTTGTGGATTGTGTCATGCACGATGTCGACCTTGCATATACCCACTAGCAATATATGGACTTCAATCTTGTAAACCGAATACATGAGGTTAATGTAGGATGTATGACT
Organism: Meghimatium bilineatum; assembly: GCA_034231615.1. NCBI lineage: Eukaryota > Metazoa > Mollusca > Gastropoda > Stylommatophora > Philomycidae > Meghimatium > Meghimatium bilineatum. Next base: position 110,162,781 of record CM067299.1, on the reverse strand, counting down.
AAAAGTGACACACCTGAGTGTATTACCTGTCTCGTATTTATACGGTGAGGGGCTTACATATAATTTTTCTATTGTCTTCCCCAAGGTGGTTTGTTATCCACTCTTGCCGTTAAGCGTAGGCGGTATTCGGAGCTCGAGCTTGTGTTCAAAATTCAAATGTGTGGCTTCGGCTGTGCTATGACCGTGTCTGTTCAGGATGTCCTTGACGTTTTCTATCCATCTTTTCCGTAGTCTTCCTCTGGCTTTGTACCCTGATCTTATTTGGTTATATGCCTGTACGAGAAACTCGTTGTGATGCATTCGCATACTGTGGCCAAACCACTTTATCTGTTGTATTTCTAGCATACAGATAATATTACTGTATAATCTAGGAATCTGTGTTTTTGTACAGGCCCTCATTCGACTCTTATCATTTTATTTGGTAATGCGAAAGCTGAAGTCTCCAGAGTATGAAAGAAAGAGCTAATCCGTCGCAAATCCTAGGGTTCTTAAACAAACATTAACAATTCCAAATGGGTACTTCCCAACGTATGAAACAATAATAAACACATACACAGTGTTGGGAAACACCCATAACATCTGGAAATGAGGGGAATGAGGCACGACAGCGCTCAAGTCACAGACTGTGGACTGATGACCTAGACGGACGGTTGAGATTATTGTCGCACGATAATTGGTCAGCATTTGTTATGTTTGGCGAGCGGCTCCATTTATACAAAGTGTTCAATGAATAGCCATAAAATAATGAAAAACGTACCGAATAAAGGCTTGATTACGTTTAGCAGTTTCGTTATATATATATATATATATATAATCTGACGAAGTCATGGCTGGGATAACACAGGAAATACATGAAGATACACGAACATATATAACAGTGTTATCAATATTGATACACAAATGATACTTGCAATACGAATCATGTAAGATCTATGAATTGACCGATGGAAACAAAATTAAACACTCACAAAGGAAAAGTTCTCGTAGATCTGAGAGTGTGTGTTGTTCGTCCATCACAAGTGATAATGACCATTTGTTACATCCACTTTTGAAAATTCAATTTTAGTTATGTCCTTGATTATGAGTTCGTAGATGGCTAATGAGCCCTATTCGAGCTGTAAATGTCCTTGGACAGTTTGGACATGGAATAACGACTGTAGACGGATCTTGGTCTATCCCTGACTTTCTAGCTACTCTCCCTGTTGAGCTGCTGCATTTCTCTTCTTTTCACAAGATGATGCGCTCTTTTTTATTTTAGAACGCCATGTAGATCTATTTTGTGCAAGTTCTTCCCATGTATCGTGGTCTATTTCAAAGGCTTTCAGTGAATCCTTTAACGAGTCCTTGTAGCGCTTCCTTTGGCCACCTTGAGATCGTATACCCTTCTCTAGCTCACCATAGAGAAGTATCTTTGGCAGACGATGGTCTGGCATACGCACCAAATGACCTGCCCAACGAATCTGTGTCTGCATCAAGATCGCGTCAATGCTTGGGATACCAGCTCTATCAAGGACAGTGGTATCTGGAAAATTGTCTTGCCATCCGATGTTCATAACTTTTCTGAGACAATTTTGAGATCTGAGAGTGCAGTGTAGGAGAAAGCAGTGGTGCTCGCCTCACTGACTTGCTGAGCCCTGCACAATTCCGGCAGCAATATCATATTTTTAATATGTCGACATTCAAATCACTTTTAGGTGTGCTGCTATTTATAGATAAGTTAATGAGTTTGCCTCTCATTTGGAGAGGCGTGCCCCTTTCAACCAGCGAACAAAGTCCAATTAGGCTATATCAGAACACACTACCATAAAATATTAGAGGTAACAAAGACCCCATTAACATATGTATGTTCTTAAACGGTTAGGTGTGCTGCTGTTGTTGATTAAAACTGATTCTGGCCGGAATATTTTTAGCGTTTAAACGTAATTAAATTTTGTTTGATTTTTTTGTGTGCACATGCATCACGGAAACAAGAAATAGTACTTCTAAATATATTTACATTATAATGTAATATATATATTTCGAAACAGAAATGGACAGAGAATGTGATTATCACAAGATCATTTTGAAAAAAAAATTATGTTAATATATAAAAATTATTTTAGACAAAAAAGAAAATATGTAAATGACAAATAAATATTATTTTAGATATGATATTTGACTTTACCGCATTTTTGAATCAATACATTCCACTCAAACTTTATCATTTCTGTAGATAATCCAATTACGAACACAATAATGTATAATATATATGCATAGTGCGTCAAAAATAAATTATTTAGAAAGAATTTCGACATCTATTAAAAACAGTAGACTTAACTTTACACGAAACTCAAATGAAAATATGGCTAATTTTTCTTACAAAATGGCGTAAATTTGCAAACACGATGCTAGAAGCATGTGCCAGATTGGATTTCATAATAAATGAGACCAAAGCAAATAAAATAGTTATTATTTTACGAAAATAAGTAAATTGGAAAATATATATAAAACATATAAGGAAAAATGACGTCACAGGCCCCCATTATCAAAACTTATCAATAACTTAACAAAATTGATATCAATACACATACAAATATTACAAGAAGTAATGTAGACATATTACACTTTCGATTGGAAACATTCTTATGTTGATAGAAATACCGAAAACAACAACATGAATGTCATTGGAGTATGACTTATAGAAGTCTTTCCGGCCAGAAGACATACGGTTTACTGACCTGTATAAGTCTTCCCGGCTGGAATCAGTTTGCCTCTCATTTGGAGAGGCGTGCCCCTTTCAACCAGCGAACAAAGTCAAATTAGGCTATATCAGAACACACTACCATAAAATATTAGAGGTAACAACGACCCCATTAACATATGTATGTTCTTAAACGGTTAGGTGTGCTGTTTTTGTTGATTAAAAATAATATCTAGCTCAGCGGTTCCCTAAGTGTGCGCCGCGACGCCCGGGGCAAAGCAAAGAGTTCCACCAGCACCGCGGCAGCCTTGCCAAAACGAAAAAAAAAGATAAATATAAGTTTTGCTTCATATTAAATGGCCCCGGAAATAATCTGAACGTTAAGGGCACTATGGCTATAAAATGTTTGGGAACCTCTGATCAAGCTGCATGCCCTAATGTTGCCGGGCGTGTGGAGCAAAGACACGTATCTCCCATGTACATCGTATGAGGCGACTAGGGAAGTTGTTTGTTGTTGTTTCTTTGGGAGAGGGCGTTTGTTGTCGCATCCTTTATATGTCCAAACTGACCCAGACGTCACACTGAAATTGGATGTGTTCAAACACAATATGCAGATAGTACCGTCACGCAGTAAACCATGACACAACGTACTCCGTTCTCCATACTGCTCCTTGTAAATCAGGATTATGATAATGAAATCAGACGAAGGAGATAGCAAGCTGCATATTAATCATAATATGATATATGTCCAGCGTGCGATAACTGTAAAATTATGATCAATGTTGCCACTCACGGTTTATAATTAACCCGTGATTATCTTGAGATAAAACGACACATCTTATTTTTACTCCAAATCTATCATCGTTCAGAGCTGTGACATCCCTACCTATATATTTCCTGTCTTGTAGACAATCTGTATGAATGGACAAAGTAAAACACTGATTATTGAGTTCCAAAATATGTAAATTTCTCTACAGACGACATACTTCACTTTATGCACGGATTTAGACAAACTCTTTCAGACTAAAAATATAGCAATATATCCTTGGCAACTGATTATATATATATATATAGAGCAAGCTATGTTTATCAACTGCGCATCATAGCTAATTTTAATTTCGAAACAATGTTTCAAACAGAATAGTATGTGTTTATTGTGTTATTTTTAATGAAATTTCGTGTAATTGTATGTACCAATAATGTTGTTATGCTGATATTAGTAAATCTAAACAAACAAACGGTTCACATAACGAACACAAGATGAAATTGTGATCCAAACGCTTGGTTTGAATATCATTTAACAGCTCATCGCTGATAGCACGCATTGTTCATACCACATGGCATCAATTTTTACATTGTATGTAAAAGTCTGTAATCGTGCTGCTGTAGCTATATAGTTAAACCTAAATAGCATTTATGTGACTGTAGGCATGCTATTACAGCTACTCACTTCATTTTATAATGTATGTATGTATGTATGTATGTATGTATGCAGTTATGCTGGTACAGGTTCTTAGCTAAATTTTCATTCTTATTATTTTTTTATGACATTAAAGGAGACACACATAGGCTATTTATATGCCCAATTAAATCATTACATGTGTAAATAATTATTTAAAAAACGTTAAATGTGAAAAGTGATTGACTTTCATAGATAATTATACAAATGTTAGAAATATTTGATGTAAACGATTCCCAAATACCGTAAAACAACATTTAAACGTGACAAATTAAAACATGGAACTTCAACAATTATTAATTTAATTCTAATGTTATTTCCATTCGCACATGTAATAGTCAATGGTAAAAATAACCTTTGACCAAAAATAACCCAAGCACCACAGATTACGTATGCAAATTCCAGATCTAGTTATAAAAAACCAGTAGTGGCCTCACTGGTTAATAGTTATGGAGATAAAATTCAACTAATATGACACTTTTTCAGCAATTTAATTTTCAAAATATTTCATATGAAATACATACGACGATATTATTAAGGGAAAAAAACAGTTAATTTTTTGGATCAACGTGTAGTCTGAAACATAAAACTGCAACATTGCATCTCGTTGACTCATTCAAACCGTTTTTGTTACTTTTATTTAGCGCCATGAAGTAGGAAAAGATTTAAAACAGGCTGGTTATACGTGAACCACAGCTCTCAGCTACGTAGTCAGTATGTGAAAGTTGTCAGCCAGATTACAGTGAATTGAAACATGCTCGAATGTTTTCCTAGATGTTAATGAATATGGCGGTATATGTTGTTTTACAGAAGGAAAAAAATGTATCGGAATGGCGTTGATCAATATTTAACAATAACTGAATCGATTCACGGTAGAATGGGAGCTTCGAAGAAGACATTGATTTCCGATGTTAGTGAATGTGGTCCGGCACGATAGAGCTGTGATTCTTAAAATGTGAATCCTTAACATAACAATTTTGCAGGTCTTGACGTTCACAAGCAACATCGATTTTTTAGACGAAAACAGACACCAATATGAATGTGCATGGATGATGAGTAATAGGAAATATGGTAGATACTCGTGAACTTTCAATTTGGCAGGACACAGGATTGCTTGCATTTATTATTGGCTACTTGAAATTCGTATATGAAATATCATATAACAATATCTCAATTTACAATTATGTACTGGATGTAATAAATTTTCATAGTATGGTCACTCTTCTTTAGTAACTTTATGGTATGATGTTACTAGACGAGCGTAACCATACTATGCAGTTACTAGACGAGTATGACCATACTATGAAGTTACTAGAATAGGGTGACCAAACTATGTATTTTCGAGAAGAGAATGACCATACTATGAATTTACTAGAAGAGAGTGACCATACTATGAAGTTACAAGAGAGTGATCATACTATGAGGTTACTACAGGTTAAACTTCATAGTATGGTCACGCTCTTCTAGTAACTACATAGTATGGTCACTCGTTTCTAGTAACTTTATACTATATTCACACGATTCTAGTAACTTTATACTATATTCACACGATTCTAGTAACTTTATAGTATCGTCAAGCTCTTCTAGTAACTTTATAGTATCGCCACACGTTTCTAGTAATTTCATAGTATATTCAAACGTTTCTAGTAACTTCATATTATGGTCACACGTTTCTAGTAACTTTATAGTATGGTAACACGTTTCTAGTAACTTTATAGTATGGTCACACGTTTCTAGTAACTTTATAGTATGGTAACACGTTTCTAGTAACTTTATAGTATATTCACACGTGACTAGTAACTTTATAGTATATTCACACGTTTCTAGTAACTTTATAGTATATTCACACGTTTCTAGTAACTTTATAGTATGGTCACACGTTTCTAGTAACTTTATAGTATGGTCACACGTTTCTAGTAACTTCAGAGTAATGGTTACGCTTTTCTAGTAACGTCGTAGTATGGTCACACGTTTCTAGTAACTTCATAGTATGGTTACACGTTTCTAGTAACTATATAGTATGGTCAAGCTCTTCTAGTAACTTCGTAGTATTGTGACGCTCTTCTAGCAACTTCATAGTATGGTCACTCTAGTCATCATCATAAGGTGCCATGTCGACTTGCGTAGGCGATCATGGCTTTCCACACCTCTCTCTCTCCAGCATTATATATAAAATCGTTGTTGTTTTTTCTGTGCCAGGTTGGCAAACTAATATTTTCTCACGTTGTCGCTCTCTGTCTCTGTTGCCTTAAATTTTTACCTGTTGCTCTCGAAACCTCCAAACCAATAAAGTGATCAAAAATGAAGCTCCTCTTTTCTTATTTTATTAAATAAGGTCCGTTTCGGCATATACTGTGTACTCACCACAGTGCCTCTGTGGTGGTAATATTGTTGTTACTGTTTTCATTGTTTTCACTATTTGTTTTATTTAATCTTGAGAAAGATCTACCGGTTCGAAACGTTGACAATGTCCTGTATATTGTCATTTGTATGTTTTCGTGTTTACACCCCATAACCCCTTAACTGATAATCTGTCTGTTGTTTTCAAGTGAAACTTCAAAAACCTGTGTTCTACGTAAGTACTATAGCTATTGAAATCGACAATAGAGAGTTAGGTGGCGGGTAAGGGCAGACGATAAGAAACTACATCCATAGCAAGCACGAGCTGTTCCACTGCCAATGTAGAGCTGTCAATGTAGCGCTGTGAATGTGGCGCTGTCAATGATTACTGTAATGCGTATGTTAAATAGCTACTCATTCCTTTTGCGCTGAAGTTAGCGCATAGGGCAGAGGTCAAATCTCTCGAATTCTGTCTGTTCAAAGCTATTCTGTGCAGTTCTTGAATAGTATGAATAATGTTTGTTTTAATTTCACTAATTATTGTTCTCTTGAGTGTGCCTGTGGTCTACCCTTGGCGCTTCTGCCTGTTGGTATCCATGCAAGAGATTGGTGGTGTATTCTGTTATTGTCTGAGCGTAGGCCATGTCCGTCACTTATGCTATGCTCATAATATAAACTGAAGTAAAGATCTTCTGTAAATAATCTACGAACCTTTCAACGTTCCCTTGATGAACGTATATCCGCTCTTTCATTACCATGTACCCAAGACCTGCCTAGTAAAAGTATTAGTGATTTGCTGAAACATCATGGCATATCTATATTTGTTCAGTATACAATTTGTTCAATTGTAACAGGTTGTTTTCCTATCCCCAAACTTTCTAAGTCGACACCTATGTCTTGAAAATAATCTCCATTTTCTATGTTTTGACTCGTCTGCCAATCCCCGACATCTATGAGTCCCCCACAAAAGGTCAACGGTGCAAAGTCCACAGACCTGAATGTACTCATCAACCATCAGGATGATTTGATGAAAGACAAACACTAAAAAATGTCAACAAGACATGCAGTAACGATTTAATCACAGGTGAAATTTTCAATTAGTTTTGTAAGTCTATTCTCCAACTTGTGTTAGTTGCCTCAGAATGGAGGCTGAACATAAGACAGTAGTCCTATTCTTTGCACATTGAACTTAAAGTTCATGTCCCGGTAGCCCAGAGGGCGTGATGAATAGAATGGATTATTCAAAAATCACATGTACCAACATTTGGTGCAAATAATTACCTAATTGGTGCATGCACAACTATTCCGGGAATAACTGAAAACAATAATAAGACATTGATGCCATAATATTTTATCCATCAATAAGCAGATAAGCATATCCTTGAATTATGCAGCAGCTGACAATTTCTATGAGTTATCTCATATATTTGCGTTAAAGGGTATACTAACGGTGAAGTATGGAGAACGTCTGAGGATATACTAAGGGTGAAGTATTGAGAATGTTTGAGGATATTCTAAGGGTGAAGTATTGAGAATGTTTGAGGATATTCTAAGGCTGAAGTCTGGAGAATGTTTGAGGATATACTAAGGCTGAAGTCTGGAGAATGTTTGAGGATATACTAAGGCTGAAGTCTGGAGAATGTTTGAGGATATACTAAGGCTTAAGTCTGGAGAATGTTTGAGGATATACTAAGGCTGAAGTCTGGAGAATATTTGAGGATATACTTATGGTGAAGTCTGGAACGTATTTGAACCCTTTTCAAGGATAGGTGGGACTTAGAAACGGTGCCAACTACCAACGAGCACTTCTCAAGACTGAAACCCCCCCCCACCCGGCGGAGATCAGACGCTTCTGCCGGCGAGCTTTTAAGGGCTGATCCTCCCCCTGCACATAGAGCCCGGGGTAATTACCGACGAGAACTTCTCAGAGTTAACGGTCCACACGGAGACAGGAGGTGCCACCTAAGAACCAATCTCAGGACCTACAGCCCCACGACGAAAGTGAAGTCGCCGTTGAGCACTTCTCAGGGTTGAATGTCTCCAAGGAGACTGAAGATTCCGCCAGCTAGCCTTTCTCAGGATTGACAGCCTTCACGTACATTGTGAGAGCTGGAGGCTAACCCTTCTCAGTGCAGACCACACCCCCCTCCTTACGAAGACGGGGGCTGGCGTCAGAGGACACTTCTCAGGACTGAAGTTCCCAAAAGAGTCTTGGGATGCTGTCGGCAAGCCATCTCAGGGCTGACGGTATCCGAGGAGAGCGGGTCTGTTGTTCACTCACCCTCAAGAGTTGCCCGTCTCCCACAAATGATACCCCTAGATTACACTAAATAACTAGAATATCACAATGATTCACATGTAAATATGTTTATATGACATGACTATAACTACATTTGGCAAGAAAACACAAGTACGCTAAATTAAATCATTGAATGTTTAATACACGAATTTATACAATAATCCTGGTTAAAGAGTTCATTTGGGCAAATGTAGGCCGACACAAAGAGGTCATGTGGATAAAAGTCCTTGTATAAACAGTGTTTCAAGTACCTTGTATGGACAGTGTTTCAAGCGCCGTGTATAAACAGTGATTCTAGTACCTTGTATAAACAGTGCTTCATGTATCTCGTATAAACAGTGCTTTAAGTATAAACAGTGCGTCAAGTACCTTGTACAAACAGTGATCCAAGTACCTTGTATAAAAAGTGCTTCAAGTACCTTGTATAAACAGTCTTTCAAATACCTTGTATAAACAATTTCTCCAGAATTGTATATAAACAGTGCTTCAAGTTCCTTGTATGAACAGTGTTTCAAGAACCATATATAAACAGTGTTTAAGTACCTTGTATAAACTGTTTTTCAAGTACCTGATATAAAGTGTTACAAGTACCGTTTATAAATAATGTTACAAGTACGTGTATAAATAGTGTTTTATCATCAAAAGAGCTGTTCATAAAATACGTTAATAATGTTTTACTATATTTGAGCCCTCCATGTCAAAAAAGTGTCAATAATTCTAACCTGTACTTAATTATGTCTACAACACGTAACCACAACCCCGCACCAACATCTTCTTCCAAATTGATTTGCCAAAAAAGCAACATAAAATATGTGTTTTGTTTCATATTTTCCCATTCCCATTTCAGTATTAAGAAATTAATTTGTATGAAAAACAAGATTGTTCACTTCCAATTTTGTCACATTCATCTCCTCCTGGTCAGCAACGCTCCAACATTTTAGACCTTCTATTTTTTGATGTAGTTCATGAGTAAGCTCTAATCTAAGCATTTTCAATGACTTTATGAGATATTATTAATCTAGCGGTTATCACAGAGCAGCTTTCTCTGTGTCTCTAATTTAGACAACACAAACATATTTCAAACATATATTTACAGATGAAATGTTCATCTCATTTCTTTGATAGATGTGGTTTTCATAAGCTTCACACATATTCTAATATTTGTGTTTCCATAAGTTTCACACATATTCTTTTTTTTCATACGTTTCACACATATTCTAATATTTGTGTTTCCATAAGGTTCACACATTCTATTTTTTTTTTCATAAGTTTCACACATTCTATTTTTTTTCATAAGTTTCACACATATTCTAATATTTTTTCCCCATACGTTTCACACATATCCTAATATTTGTTTTTCCATAAGTTTCACTCATATCCCACTATTTGTTTTTCCATAGGTTTCACACATATTCTAATATTTGTTTTTCCATATGTTCACACATATTCTATTTTTTAATAAGTTTCACACATATTCTAATATTTTTCCCATAGGTTTCACACATATTCTAATATTTGTTTTTCCATACATTTCAGACATGTTCTATTATTTGTTTTTCCCTAAGTTTCACACATATTCTAATATGTTTTTCCATTAGTTTCCCACATATTCTAATATTTGTTTTTCATTAAGTTTCACATATATTTTAATCTTTGTTTCACCACAATTACTTCTCTATCTGTGTTGCTTCATTATAATTACAAAATATCGGAGATAAAGAAATAGTTTTGCCAATATGTAAGTAAACGACGTACTAACGACAACCACAAAAACATATTGCGCTTCCATTAAAATTCTTCATCAGGGCAAAATCAAACAACAATTTTAAAAATGTATATTTTATTCCTTTATTCCTATAGTATTATTTGTCCGTTTGTGAAATATTTATTTTATTGTTGTTTGTGTGGTCATGATAAATACGTTTAGTAGATATTTTGGTTATTTGTGTGGTTGTGGTTAGCATGTCATGTACTTAAATATTGCCACCATTTGGTATCTATTCCCGTTTTATTCTTATATTGTCCGGTGTTGCAATAGCCCTCACATTCCTAGTACGTTCCGTGGCAGTTCCCCAACACTAGAAATGTGTCCCTTTTTCTTCATTAGATTTTATGTCACAAATCTTTCCTAACATGTCACAAATCTTTCATAACATTACATGTCATAATCGTTGTGTGTTCAGACAACTGATGTCCGCGCAAAACTGTCCCGATCTTTAAGTGTTTGCATCTCCACGGCCTGTCCTCCGTTACACTGTTGAGGACCTGAGAAATAAAGATAAATATCACATTACGATTCATACACTTCAGCGCATATCTTCTATATAACATAGTACAAATATATATGTGTGATATTTGCATATGAAATAATATATGCTGCAAATATATATATGTGTGATATTTGCATATGAAATAATATATGTTACAAATATGTATGTGCCTTGATTACATACGAAATAATAGTTTACGTGTTACAAAAATATATGTGTGATATTTGTATATTTTATGACAGCTTACATATTACAATAATATATATATGCCATAGTTGCATATTAAATAATAACTAATATATTGTGTATATATATATATATATATGCTACTTTATTAGGGAACCTTGTATGTTACACAATTATATATGTGTTATATGTGTACATGAAATACTAGCTTCCATATAGCAGGGGTCGACAACCTTTTGCTAATTGTGTGCCAACTTAAGGTTTCAAATTATTCAGAGTGCCCAAATGAGCAAGGAAACCACGCTAATCGATTTATAATTAACTTTATACAGGAAACGTGAAGAGTCTGCGTGCCATTTAAAATTGCTTGGCGTGCCATGTGTGGCACGCGTGCCATAGGTTGCCGACCCCTGCCATATAGGATATATTGAACTTAGGAACAACCTTCATTTTAAATGCGGTGTGGTTTGGTATCCTTTGAAAATGTGTGTAAACGAGTGTCCGTAATATAAAGTATGGTATCATGTTTACTGACGTGCAAATACATAAATTTGTGTGGGTACTTTTGTTTGCATACGCCATTGCTGTGTGTATTGTTTCTGTGTGTAAACAATCCAAATGTGTGTCGCTTCTATATTGATTAGTTTTGTTTATTCTCAAATTATACTTAAAATTAATAAATGTATCTTTATATTCCGCCTATTGAAAGTGTTATTTTTAGTTATGTGTATTGCCTCAATGTATGGAATTCAGTTATCTATATTAGTAAATCTGTATTTATATTTTATATTGTACAATTTGCCCTCTACACTAAAAAGGCACATATACAGATTACGTCATCTGTGTTTTACCAAATAAATTATTATACTGAAATTCGTGTAGACAAGGTTATCACGTTGTGGAGATTCATCTTGTGTATTGGAAGATATAAAATTGCATACGTACATCAATATATATAAAATAATAATAATGAATGTGTATAATGACAGTGTTGCCAGAATGTAGTAACAATTTGTAACCAAATATTAGCTGTATAGTGGATCAAAAAATGACCAAACATCTTCTTCTTCAGCGTTCCTTCTCAAACTCCCGCTGGAAATCTCTCGTAGAAGAACCATGGTCGTACTAGATTTTCAGCAGTATGTAGCCCAAAGAATGGAAGTGGGAGACCGAACATCTAAATTGTGTACAAAAAAACTAATGAAGTAATTTTATTTTTGCAGTATCTTGATTTCAAATAGATGTACGTGAAATATCACGTTTTATTAAGTATTTGTAATGGGCTATTGACCTCACTTATATCTCTTGACTGCATTTGGATGAAGTCAACCCTATATTACAAGATGTAAATTTCTCAAACTCATAAATTGTGTCCATGTTTTAGTTAATTATTGTAAGAATTGTTTCCCTGTATAGTCGGCTGTTTTTTCGATGGGCCTTTGAAACGTTCAAGATAATATATGGTTTGCATGATATTCTGCATGGATTTACAATTTTTAAACTCTTTTTTGCTAAAACATTTTGTAAAACAAAATCGGTACAGTACAAGTAGACGCCATCATATGTGTAATGAATTCCCGTGTCTATGTTTATAAATTTCATGTTCATCATTTAACAATTGAAATATTTATTTATTTAGGAATGGGGTTGTGGTTAGTTATGCAAAACACAACTATCCTAACCCTACCCCTAAAATTAATTAGTATTTCAATTATTAAATGATATGGTGAACATGAAACTTACAAACATATACAAGGGAAATAACTCGACAATGTTTTGGCGGCTGCTTGTACAACAAAATCTTTTGGCATTTTTACACGATATATTTTCCTTATTTACTTTTCCTTCAGTTAGTTGTGTAACATGAAACATACATTATTGACACATTTTAATTTATGAATGCTTTAAGTATTTGCAAAAAAATACTTCTTTCACTGCAAAGCATATCATAGAGAAATGGTATCACACCCATGGAAACATTCATATACACCGTTTGCTCATCTGTTTTACATATTGAGAATACCTGAAATTAATACATTTGAGAATACCTGAAATTAATACATTTGAGAATACCTGACAATAATACATTTGAAATGTTCAGCAAATATATTTTGATCACGGACAATCTTAAATGGTGTACAGAGAGTTTTAAGAGAGAAATAATTATGACAGCAGCATTACCCGATACGTATCCAGTCTTTTCATATTGTGTACAATTTAAACCACAAAAACTATACACCTGATACATTTTGAACTTAGATAAATTTTGCTGAAATGGTCAAGACATACATATCATGGTGAGTTAAATTTCAAAATGCGCAGATATGTTCCAAGTTATCAATAGAATGTATACGTTCACAATCCTGGAAATAAATGTGGGCGGGATCTATTATAGCCATTGTTTATTGTCTATCTCCAGGTGGATGGTGGTAAGAATATCCACACTTGCTGTTAAGCATAGGAATGGTGACTTGGTGCTTTAGTTGTCTATACAAAGCTACATGTGTCGAATTGGCTACGTTGAATCCGTATTTGTTCAGTGTTGTGTTGATGTTATATATCCGTGGTGTTCTAGGTCTTCATCTGTCCCTGGATGCGGATCATTTATCGTGTATGTTCTTGTTTGTTAATTATCATAAGATGTCCATCCCATTGTATATGTTGTTTCTCGATGTATTTTGAGCATTATTTTATACCGATTCTTCTTCTGATTTCACCATTTCTTATTTTGTCTAGTGTGGCCACTCTTGCGGCTTTCTCTGGCATTTAATCCCACATGTTTTTCTCTACTGGACTTCTGTCTGCACCCATGTCTGGCATTGATGACAGAGTGTTGGCATACAATTAATGTTTGTCATCTGACTCTTGACTTCCATCTTGATCCTTGGATTGAGAAGTAATGGTGATAGCTGGTATGTCACTATGTTTGCTTTCTGGCATCTTGTCTCAATTTTTCTGCCTAATTTTCCGTTGTCTGTGAATACACTTTCCAGGTATTTAAACTGACAAGGAGTTGAATATTCTCCAGAAGCAATATTCAGTATGCAACGTGATTAAGGATATCTACACAAGAGCAGAGTAGGTGCGAATACATACGTATGAACCAGCATCAAAAGCAATAAGAAACGGAAGTGATGGAGTGTATAGAAACTATCTAGAAAAAGAAAAGTAATGCACATGCTCATCAACTGCATACTTCTGTATCAACTACTCTGCGGAAATGCAGGCCCTAATTATTTCTGCAGAAATAATTAAAAATATAAGTCAATGTTAACAGGTGGTGCTACTTACTGATGAAATGTCTGTCGCACGAGAAATAGACAAAAATAACTGCCATACATGTAGGAAGCCATTCGAGGAGTGAACATGTAAAAAAAGTGTAGTACTACAGTGGAAATCATCCTACTGTGGCATACAAGGAAGTAAAACAGCAGAAAAGCTAGCAAAAGATGGATCAACACGGAAACTGAATGACTAAGAAGTCACCTACTATGAAAAGAAAACCAACATCTAAGCTTTTAGGAAGGTCGACATCCAAAAGACACCTATCACTATCTTAACGGAGCTGTCGTCATCTCCACACTAGGATATTTCACAGTAGACTAAACAACAAATTAAATCATCTAATACTGGTTCCATATTTCAAAGCAGACTAAACAACAACTTAAATCATCTAAGACTGGTTGAATATTTCACAGTAGACTAAACAACTTAAATCATCTAATACTGGTTCCATATTTCAAAGCAGACTAAACAACAACTTAAATCATCTAAGACTGGTTGAATATTTCACAGTAGACTAAACAACTTAAATCATCTAATACTGGTTCCATATTTCACAGCAGACTAAACAACAACTTAAATCATCTAAGACTGGTTCCATCATCTTTATGTGTACGTGCACAAGACTGGGAAAATATCTGCACATTTTGAAATTTAACTGACCATGATACGTATGTCTTGACCATTTCAGTAAACTGTATCTAAGTAGAAAATGTATCAGTTGTACAGTTTTTTCTTGGTTCATCAACATCAACGTTTTTGTTTGAATTCAGTTACTAATAGTTTTGTGTTCAGAGTTTCAGTCTACCACTGGGTATGTGTTACATGCTGAGATGCTGTATTTCCATCAATACTGAATCATTATATAGTCGATTTGATTTTTCGTTATACCATCTGTGGAAATCCAGGTATACAGTTTCCTAGGGTGTTGTGTAAACAGCGTATTTGTAATGACTATGTTGTTTTCTAAACAGAATTGAATTAATGTTTCACATTGATCGTTTCAAAAAGAAACTTTAACCGTAAGCTCGTGTACGTCCCCAAATGTGACGTTAAAATCTACCATAATTACCAATATGTCGTACTTGTTCGTTTTATCAATTGTTGCTTGTGGCTGATCATAAAATGTATAAATTTCATGGATTTCTGCAGTTGAAGTTGATGCATCTATCTATACTATGTGGCCCTTGTTTACCTTGCTGCCTCAGTGGTAGAAGAGATCTCTGGAGATGACCTTCGTGTGTGCTGTTTGTAAGCTTGTTCCTGTAGCTTCTTTTATTTCTGTGATCCATCTTTTGCATGGTCTGCCTCGGGCTTTATACTCGTTATATCTATGTTTCATGGTCGTCTGTGACATGATGTCTGTTGGTAGTCTGGAAATGTTTGAAAACCACGTGATCTGTTGTCTTTTTATGTGCTCCAATATTGGTATTGTTTTGGTTATCTGTTTGATGTTATCGTTTCTAATTCTATCTCTAAATGACACTCCGAGTATTCTTCGTAGACATGCCATTTCTTCTGTTACTATTTGTATTTTGTCGTGTGCTGTCATTGTCCAGGTTTGGCACTGGTAGTACGGTGATGGAATAATAATAGTCTTGTATAATGCAACTTTAGTGTCCTATGTTTACCTTTTTGTTCTTAAAAATACGTGTGATCTGTACTAGGATCTGGTATGTTTTGTTACATATTGTGTATCTACTGTTTTTACTATTTTCTGTTTTCCCCTTCACTCGATATAATTCTTCCTATATACGTAGACTCCTTTACCTGTTTAAGGTATCTATTATCAATGGAGATAGTGATATTTCTTTCTATCTTTGCTATTGTCATTATTTAGGTCTTTTCAATATTAACCTTCATGCTGGTGCAGAAAATGTGATTTTGAGTGATTGCATACTGATGATGCGATCACTGATTGGATTATATCCTAGCACAGACGAACTCGACATCTTATCAATTATAAAGCCTACCCCACTATGACCTGTTTTCTCACTTCCTGAGAATATGAACACTTCACCGGTTGTTAGGTAAATATGACCTTTACCTACACCGTCGATGTTCTGATATGCATGGTATTTCTGTTTGTAATCACTTCATTTTTTTCAATATAATGTGTATTTTGTCGTGATACATGCATTACACGTTCCATGTTCCTAACTTGACACTGCTTTTGTTCTTGTTTAGACCTACTATGTTACTTGAGTTACTGCTACTGTTATCGTGGCTGACTTTGCTGTTTGCAACCTTCTTTACTAGATTGTGATTTTACATGATGGTAATACTGAAATAACACTCGCTAATTCCAATACGAACTATTGACCACATGCATCGAAAATTTCTTGGCACTAAACTCCTGTAGGGATAAATCAACCAGTGTAGGGTAACAACCCTAAACAGGAAGTAGGTGGCTGAGGTAACACTGGGCAAAATGTCAAGATATACAAAAATAGGTATGTGTGTTACCAAAATAAAACATAAAACAACTTAACAACGAGATACAGAGACAGACCATTATTTTAAAAATGTCTGCATTATTTCTCAAACTTCTCCTACGTAGTAGGAGGTATTCCAAACAATGGAATACATTGTGTCATTGTTCACAGTTTAAGTGCGATATCTGCACCTTTCTTCATGAGACACGAAACTTCCCTACTACATTGGGTATCATCGACACTGAATGGAAAACCAACTACACACAGAAAGCTTCATTGTTCGCCTGTTAACAACATGCATAAGAAGTAATAGTGCTGATGTTTTTCTATCAGTTTTTGCCACGGAAACGCACAGCAAGCAACATATATTACATATGTATTTAGCATATTTACACAAAATTTGCAACATCGTGTAAAATCACACTCCAGTATTACAACTTAGTCCTTACCGACGAAATATGTATGTAACAAGATACATTTACGATATAAAGTACACACAGTACAGTATAAATATAAATGTGAATTTTCATAATTATTGTTCAATAGGGAAATGTTCTGTATGAGGAAGCGGTTTATAGAGAGTCTACTGTAGTACCTATAACAAGTTGCCTGGGTAATCTCTGTGTATTGCCTGTGTATTGCCTGTGTATTATATGTTTCGTGTTAATCACAATGTGGGGCACACTATATCACATGCACGGTTGTAACACAACTTAAAGACATGCAGGAGAAGTGTATGACAATACAGTGAAACATATACAACAATGCAAGTAGTATAATTATGTCACACATTGTTTCCAAATTAACAATATCACATGCACTTGTGCACATAACAATATCACATGCACGTGTGCACATAACAATATCACATCTACTTGTGCACATAAAAATATCACATGCAACTATATTTCATAGCAATAACTTGTGGACATACATATGCCACACGTTAAGGACAAACATATGACACAGTGTGTCCGGCCCAATGTTTACCTTTGTGTCGGACAGAAGTTACTGCGTCGCCACAAAGAACATGTATGAAAGTACTACAGCAATGCAAGCAGGAGGTGTACAGAGGTACCTCACTTGAAACAAACATGGTTACAGATGTTCTGGAGCTGCGTCGCCTTTTGCCAGAACTGCTCATGGTACGAGAGTCTTTGAAACGACTCCATCGCTTCTTTATAGCTCTTCGAACCTTCCAGTTCATGGAAATACAAAGCCAAAATCCAGTTCATGGAAATACACAGTCAAAATCTAATTAATTAATTTGCGCTCCAAATTCAAAAAGTTAAAACTATAATAGTCTTTGCATAGATTGTTAATGTGTACATGAAAAAAGGTATGATCCATGGGTTAATGTCGTAATCAAAATTCCCTTCTATAATGAGACATGCTTTAGTTAGTTCTAAATGTTAAGCCCATATTATTTTGCAATTAGTCTGCATATTTGTGCATGTCTTCTACTGATATTGTGCAAGCAGTCAATATTGTGCAAGCAATCAAGATTGTGAAAGCAGTCAAAATTGTGCAACCAGTCAAGATTTTGCAAGCAGTCAAGATTATTTACGCAGTCAATATACCATAACATAACATGAGTTGATCAAAATACCATATTTTCCAGTGATACAAAATAGCTATAGGATTAACCGTGTTGATTCACATATCGTGTGTTGCTGAAAGTGAACATAATCCACATAAATGTGTTGATTCACATGTATCATTATTAAAGAAGTTCATCCATGGATAAATATATTTCGGGTACCGTATTTGTAATTTGTTGAGTTACACTCTTACCGATCAGCATACGATGTTAATCATTGTTTACTCGTGGTCTGAAATTAAAATTATTCCCGAAGTCGGTAGAAAATATGGTATTAGGGTTCCGTTCTACCAGCCACTAGGAAGTAGAGTATCAGGGGTCATGTTCTAGGAAGATCTAGGAATGAGCTTGTATGCTAGTCGGTGCTAGGAAGATCGAGGTATGAGCTTGTATGCTAGTCGGTGCTAGGAAGATCGAGGTATGAGCAAGTATGCTAGGCGATGCTAGGAAGACGATATCTAGTCAACCACTGACTAGGTATATGCGCACTATAATGTGAACCGGTTGATATGACGTTGTTTACTATATCGTTGACTTCCATGACAAGGTTGAATATGATATGAAAAAGTAAGATCAATATTACAGTAAAGATCAATCTGTTCAGATCGCTAGTGTTAAGTATACGTCTGTACCGATGTGAAAGTTGGACACTCATAGCAGACACAGAAAGAAGGATTCAAGCTATTGAGTAAAGGTGCTACATACGTTTGTTAAGAATTAGCTATATATAACACAAGATATATATTTGACCAGCAGCAAATAAAGAAACTTGCAGAATATCGAGAACCACTTTTGGCAGTGCTTAAACAGCGTAAACTTGTTTGGTTTGACATGAAACGAGATACGGCTAAAATTAATTTTCTAGGAACAGTCGAGGGAGAAAGGAAGAGAGCTGCCAGTAAAACTCGTGGATCGATAACATCAATGAATGGTCTAGGCGTGATTTTTTCTACACGCCTTCAAATGGCTGAGGATATATGTGTTTGGAAAGTTTTTCCTGCTGATGTTTCCAGTGTGGTACCAATACGATTATGAGTATTGGTTTTATTATTATAATATATCCGTTTTACAGTCTTCACCGACAAACAGATAATATCTTCTAAAACGTTTATTGACCTGCACAATTAGTTTTCTCTTTTTCTAGGTTTATTGCATCGTTAACTATGACTTTCCATTCTGAAGAGACTCTCCATATTGTCAATTATTTTCTCGACACAGATCCTTAGACATTTGTTACATATATGTGCTTGGGGACGTGGATCTTTGCCATCTAGAGTTCACAACATGTGGGTACATCTGTGAATGTGCATTCTACTTTATCGGCTCTGTGGCTGCCGCAGTGGAATATGTCAGGACGTGTTTTATTGCTGAATGTCATAAAATCTTACAGCTATAAACTTCAATGCCTGTCGCATGTAGTTGTGTATACGAACCATACAAAAAACATCATATATTTGTGATTTATTTATGCCATAATTAAATTTTACCTATACCCTAATAATGTTTGCAGAAAAATACGATATAAATGCTAGTATATTCTTCCACATTTTCAGAAAAATGTTCAAATTAAAACTATTTAATTAGTATATAAAAATAGTATTGTTGTTATCCACAAATTGTACTTACTGCACAAAACTAAAATCCAACAGGTAGATCCAAGAAAAGGGTAACAATGTTTTGCTAACACTTGATAACACACACAATGACACACACAAATCAACGTTTCGACCAAAAGGCATTAATCAAGAAAGACAATAAACTTAAAACATATAATAGAAAGCGAACAGTAATAATATCGACGGTCACTTGATAACACACACAATGACACACACAAATCAACGTTTCGACCAAAAGGCATTAATCAAGAAAGACAATAAACTTAAAACATATAATAGAAAGCGAACAGTAATAATATCGACGGTCACATAGGTATGGGTAGTCTGGATTGACCAGAAGAGGTGAAATGACACCGGACAAGGAAAATACAAATATGACAACAAACATGTGGCACGAAACAAACAGAAACTATGGAAAGACTAAAGTCATACAAGAGATAGGCGCTCATTAATGCCGTCGGGTTTCAGAGTGCCATATTGATAAATGTAGCGGTTCTCAAGCGCCAGACGGGCCTGGTCATCAGACAAGCACGACTTAATGGCAGTAACCTGAATGTCCTGGACGCCCCGATGGCCCGTGCCAATAAAGTGGGCGTCAACAGGCAAACTCGAATGGTTTTGTATGCTGTACAGATGTTCGCAGAATCGGTCTGCGAGCCTCCTTCCAGTTTCACCTTTATATGGCATTGCGCAACGCTTGCATATGGTTGCGTAGATGACGTTGCGGGACACACATGTAAGCTCTCCTCAATGGTGAAGGTGGCTTTAGGAATGTGACAGACCGGATCTGGGTGACATAGGCACAAGTGTAGCATTTGCTGCGTTTACATCTGATGGTGCCAAAATGATTAGGAACGTCAGGCTGGAGGTGACTCCGGACCAGTAGATCTCTGAGGTTCTTGTCACGTCTGTAAGGAACAAGAGGGGGGTTACAGTGCACTTCCCGCGTCTCATTATTAATGAGCGCCTGTCTCTTGTATGACATTAGTCTTTCCATAGTTGTTTTTTTTCGTGCCACATGTTTGTTGATAAACTTAGTCTATCCATAGTTTTTGTTTGTTTTGTGTCACATGTTTGTTGTCATTTTTGTATTTTCCGTGTCCGGTGTCATTGACCTCTTCCGGTCAATCCATACTACCCATACCTATGTGACCGTCGATGTTATTACTGTTCGCTTTCTATTATATGTTTTAAGATTATTATCTGTCGTGATACAGGCCTTTTGGTCGAAACATTGATTTGTGTGTGTCATTGTGTGTGTTATCTAGTGTTAGCAAAACTTTGTTACCCTTTTCATGGATCTACCTGTTGTTGTTATCCACTTTTTTCATACAATAAAACACCTCTCCCTCCCAAAACCCCCCGCAGACAATATAAATTGTCAACAACTGTCTAACTTTTTGGGACTACCCTCCCCCCCCCAACTCCCTAATTGCTAATTATTGACGCAATTTAAAGACACCCCCCCCCCCCCCCCAGGTTTGAGAGAATAGTATATTGAGGGTATACAATTCTTCTACACTTTAAAAAAATAATCTTTATTTTTGGTTATCCCCCTTATATTAAAATTTCATTTGCCACACACTCATAACAGAACTACCGTGTCTTATTTTGGTAAAAATCCCATGTTTTAATATAACTAAATTGGACTTAGTATAAGTTGAAATTATCGTCTCTTTGTAATTTCAATCTCGAATCTCTTACACATCTGTCAGTTCCCTTGTGTATATACAAAGGTGTTAATTTTTGTAAACACGTTTACATACAGAACTACTTCTTACTTCCCACGCCGTGTAGCGTTTGATATCATATCATTCCACCGCCTACTATTTCGTGCGCTGTCAATCACATCCGATGCTATGCTCTCTCATGCAACAATGCTAGGTTGTTACCTACCTTTCTTGTTCATTCAACTTGTCTGTTGTCACGATGTGTTCCATCTCTTTTCTTCAAAGATGTAACAAAGCATAGTATATGCTAGGACTAGGACAGATGACACGCATTTTTACGAACAAAAATGTAAACATAGACACTGAAGTTGCATTATACAAGACTTAAGCACAAGACAAAAGAAAAGTAGTGACAGCAGAAATGATGTATCTATGAAGAATACTCAGAGTGTTATTAAGAGAAAGAAATATAAACGATAATATCAGACAGATAACCACAACAATACTAGTATTGGAACTCGTCAAAAGACAACAGATCACGTGGTTTTCACACACTTCCAAACTACCAACAGATGGCACGTCACAGATGACCATAACACATATACATCACGACTATAAAGCCAGAGGCAGATCATGTAAAAGATAGATAACATAAATAAAGACGCCACGGGAACAAACAGAAGACGCCACGGGAACAAACAGCACCAACATCACACAAGAAGGGCATCTCCAGAGAACTCGTCTACCCCTGACACAACAAAGCAAACAATGGCCACAACTTATAAATAGAAAGATAGATTCAAAGTATCACGAGATAATAATCGTACAATCAAAAATAGGGATCATGAGATTACAGGTCGTGTAGAGAAAACAAATGCTGGCATATGACGGCATTACGTTTTATAAAGGAATCTTGGAACTTGTACATGAGGAGTTGACAAAATATCTTGATAAATGGGTGTAAACCGATATCAAGCGACCAAACGTGTCATAGGCCGATAACCATTCGTCATTCAATCCTGCGACGCTTTACAGAAATGGAAGATAAAAGACAATAGATAGTTATATCTATATCATGTGATAATCATTGATACATGTGGTTGCGTCTGTAGGTTCTTATGTAACACTATTTCGTGCATAATCTCCCCAAGTGTCATGGTTTATGTAACACTATTTCGTGCATAATCTCCCCAAGTGTCATGGTTTATGTAACACTATTTTGTGCATACTCTCCCCAAGTGTCATTGTTTATGTAACACTATTTGGTGTATAATCTCCTCAAGTGTCATGATTTATGTCAAAGACTTTCCTTCAGTGACATATAGAACAAGTCCTTGTAACGATTCTTATATCCACTGTGAGAGAACGTGCCCAAATTAAACAGGCGTGATTTCTATATGCGAATCCTATTTCACCAGTATACAGCAGATGAATTTATTTACAAAACGAGAGACATAGGCTGTGGAGAAACATTATCTCTTGGAATTTCAGAGATATAAATATATATATATATATATATATATATATATATATATATATATATATATATATATATATATATATATATATATATATATATATATATATATATATTATATATATATATATATATATATATATATATATATATATATATATATATATATATATATATATATATATATAATCAGTATGTGTATTATACTAGTATTACCAATTAATCAAAGCGTTGATGTACCTATGAAGTATTTTCTTAGAGAACAGACGACACAATAGAGAGGTAGAAACAAGAAATCAAACGGCAAATGTTGTGACATACCAGCTGTCACCTTTACTATTGCACCCAAAACTCAACATTGGAATAAAGAAACAAATTATTAAGAACATATTTATACCAACACTATGCTATCAATGCCAGACTTGGAAATGACATCTAGAGATAAGAGAAAGATCGAAACTTGCGGAAGGAAGGTTATTGGAGTCACATACTCGACAAAATGTGCAATGAGAACAACATATAGATAATATGTAGAACACCATGCATCGAATGCATAGAGAAACAACAAATAAACTTATTTGGACATCTTATGAGGATGAACTATTAATTTATTATAGGAGCTTATAACAAGATGGAACCAGGGTACAGAGCCAAGGGCAGACCGAGGAAAAGATGGATAGAGAACATGGAAAATCCAGAATAACTATTACAATCAGATCGAACCAGCTGGCTCTGGAAATCAGACCATATGTCCTTCACAAACCCTACGCTCAACGGCAAGTGTGGAAGCTACGATAACACAACCTGGAGATAGACAATTAAAAATTGGCATTGTATAGATGTAATTCCTACCTCAGCGTTCATCACACAGTAGATTAGTGCCACAAATATTCCCTGAAACAAAAAGCGGAAAATGAAAGAAAGTGTTATAAAATCTTGTTAAATACTATATAGAAACACACGCACACACACACACACACATCCTAGTTTCGACACAAAGACGTTTAAAATTAATAACACACCTTAACACACGTCTAGTAAAGGATAAGAGGTTAAATTCAACACATTGTGTATTGTTTATTTGTGTATCTTCTTCTTCAGTGTTCATTCTCAAACTCCCGCTGGATCTCTCTTGTAGCAGGATAATGGTCCTACTAGATTTCCAGCAGGATGTAGTCCTGAGAATGGAAATGCGTTGTGTCGCCGTTTTATTTACACCACTGGCCGACACATCCGTCTCCGGCGGTGTTTTCCAGTTTGAGGAGATAACTTTTAATCTGATATTTTCTGAGCACATGTTGTTTAACTGTGATACGTTTACATCAGCATGGCTGACCCAAACAAAATAGCTTGGACATGCGTATTTGGCCATCTTCTGATATATATTGATATTTATTGATATAACTGATATATACTGAAATAGCTGATAACTATAGTAGAATTGTTACCTGGCAATTAGGTAAGATGGCATGGATGTATCTATAGACAAGTGTAACCCCGCTGTGACCTTCACTTAAGTTTGTGAAAAATACCAGATTGATGATTCCTAGCAGAAATACTAGCACCACTGTGGATTTGATTGTCCGGCTAAAGTGATATAAACAAAATGGCAGCAATAATAACTATAGTCTTGCTTAGGCTGACAAGGAAAATCATGAAAATAATACGATTCAATTATAATTATAGTTTTTATTAAAATTCCCCTGCATTATTCTAGAGAAAACCTTGCACTAAAAATACCGTGTGACATTAGATATATTCCTATACCTTTATATTAGAACAAGAAATGTCTAAATATTAGGACATACATGTCTATATATTATGACAAGATATATATATATATATTAGAACACAAAATGTATATATATTAGGGCTAATTTCCCTCGGACACGCTTGTTGTAGTGCATTCATTTCTACTTATGGTATTTTTATCTTTGTATGTTATGTGCGTATCTTGAAAAAAAACCTATTGATCCGAAACGTCGATTATGTCCTGTGTAGTGTCATTTGTATGATTATATTCTGAGTTTTGTTTTGTTGTGTATACCATATTAATTCATGTAAACATCTGTCAGTGATAGTGTGTTAGTCGTCATCAAGTAGAACTCCATTACCTGTCTTCCACGTGAGTATTATTTTTATATATTAGGACATAAACTCCTATATAGTAGGACAAGAAATGTCACATATATTCCTACAAAATTCTGCTTTACTTCCTAATGTACTAATATCACTTGAAGTTTGTATATATATATCAATATACAAATGGCAGAGCTGTTAAAACAAGAATAACAACAAACCCATTAAATATGCAAATACATAATACAGATGTGAAACAAGTTTCATAGTTGAAATATCTAATAAGTGTTTTCACAGGAAAAGGTAGTCTAGACAGTGATTTATAAACATTATGGCAAAGGGTAATCTAGACGGCCATATATAAGCATGAATTCAAAGAGTAGTCTAAAAATCATATGTAAACATAATGTCAAAAGTTGGTCTAGACAGTGATTTATAAATATGATGTCAAAAGGTAATCTAGACAGTCATATATAAACAGATGTCAAAAGGTAATCTAGACCGTCACATATAAACATATGTCAAAAGGTAATCTAGACAGTCACATATAAACAGATGTCAAAAGGTAATCTAGACAGTCACATATAAACATATGTCAATAGGTAAAAGCAGCGACTCATCATGTATTACCACTAGCAATGGTCGTACAGGAACTACATTTCACCAATTTTCTAATATCATTGCACTGTATACGTGCAATGAAGTCGGATGTGTCAGACTGAAATGCGCAGATATCAATACTGTAAACCATGACACAACTTATACACAACATACTCCGTTCTCTGGACTGCAACTTGCTCATCTTTAGGAGTTTTAGAGCGAACGAAGAATACGAATAATATTTGCACATTATTCGCACACAAAGTAGTGTTTTTGTTGTTCGTCCATCACAGGTGATAATGATCAATTGTTACATCCACTTTTGAAAATTCAATTTTAGTTATGTCCTTGATTATGAGTTCGTAGATGGCTACTGGGCCCTATTCCAGCTGTAAATGTCCTTGAACAGTTCGGACATGGAATTACGACAGTAGACGGATCTTGGTCTATCCGTGACTTTCTAGCTGCTCTTCGCTGTTGAGCTGCTGCATTTATCTTCTTTTCACAAGATGGTGCGCTCTTTTTTATTTTAGAACGCTATGTAGATCTATTTTGTGCAAGTTCTTCCCATGTATCGTGGTCTATTTCAAAGGCTTTCAGTGAGTTCTTTAACTAGTCCTTGTAGCGCTTCTTTTGGCCACTTTGAGATCGTGCGCCCTTCTCCAACTCACCATAGAGAAGTATCTTTGGCAGACGATGGTCTGGCATACGCACCAAAAGACCTTCCCAACCAATCTGTAACTGCATCAGGATTGTGTCAATGCTGGGGATACCAGCTCTATTAAGGACAGTGGTATCTGGAATCTTGTCTTGCCATCTGATGTTCATAACTTTTCTGAGACAATTTGTGTGAAAATTCTGTTATACGCTAGTGAAACATGGACTGTGTATTGACGGCATGTGAAAAAACTGAATGTTTCACTAGCGTATAACAGCACTGGAAGTACCACTGCTCTGTAAACTTTCAGCGAAGTCTGTAGGTTAATGCTATTTCTAGGCCAAACATGTGCGTAGAATCTGCCGAAAGTACTGCTTACTTTGGAGATCCTTGTATCACACGAAGTAGTAGCGTTATTGATAATGCACATTAACGGGTAAAACAGCATCATTAAAACAGTATTGTTGACCTCAACTTTCTTTAATATCCCTATCCTCCTACTCAACAAGTAACACTATTCCAAACCCCCTACCCGTAAATGTTGACATAATTTATCCACATAACCTTTTACATATAAAGATGTAGTGTTCGTACATGACTTACCAGATTTTTCTCTGTTCTGTAGCGTGACCGGTACACAGTTTGATAATTATGATCCGAGTTAAATTCATCAGTATCAGAAAATTTATCTGCAACACGCAATAATCTTACAATAATCCTACATTGGGCCAACACATACATTTCGGTGTGATATATATAATATAAATACACATGTAAATACATATGTATATAAATAAAGTTTGCATGTCTTGTCTGTTCAAGCCCTCTCACAGAACGAGACTAATAATTGCATATTTACAAGATGCCTGCGATATGTTTTCGTTAAAAGTTTTAAAAGTATTCATTTTTAAATTTTAAATCCACTATATTCATTTCGGTACAGTACAAGTAGACCCCGCTACATAGTCGAGTTATTTCTCTTGTCTATGTTTGTCAATTTCAAATTCATCATTGAATCATTTAATTATTATTTTATTTTAGGCTGTGGGTTAGGATAGTTGTGTTGTACATAACAAATCTTAACTCTCACTCTAAATAAATAAATATTTCAATTATTAAATAATGAACATGAAATTTACAAACATAGACAAGGGAAATAATTAAACATTTGCTTGCATCAATTAGGTACTGTACCCTAATTTATATGTAAGAATGAAGCATGGATCCGTGTGTACATGTTTATACATATTGTACATTGTTTGACCTGAATTGTTTGGCCTGAGGAGACGCACCGGCGATATATATTTATATTAGGAGAATAAATCATAAATACCACTTGTAAAAACAATGTTAAATCGGATGTTCCTCCTGAAAGTAAGGGCAAACTACAGAAGTATAGTGCCAAGAAATGCTATATGGATGGTTGTTTAAAATAGCTAAAGAAACTATGGCGTGGTAGTAACATAAGTACCAAGTTGTGTTTACTACGAACATGTGTTTTTCCTATGGCGACATATGGATGTGAAGCATGTACACTAAATAAAATTGTGGTCAAGATAATAACATCATATGAATTATAGTGCTATAGAAGATGTCTGAGAATATCATGGACAGCAAGGAAAAACACCAGATGTTAAGAACAGTTAACGTCCAGGAAGGCTGGCTTATGAACAGTATATTGACGTTAAGCTAGGCTTTTTTCTGTCAAATTCAGAGACACTGAGGCATGGAATAATATTACTGAAGGGAATGATAGGAGGCAGCAGGGGCAAAGGCCACTCAAGACGCCGTTGGACAATAGACATTCAAGAATGTCTGCGCATGTCCCTAGAAGAGGTAGGATAACTTTCTCAAGACCGCGGAGAATTCAAAACATCCATATGGAAGTGCGTTCTCGAAAAATATGTCACCTTTTTATGAAAAGACAATGAGCCTGACGTCAGACAGAATATCCACCATGGAGACTGTATAGATGGCTGAGATCAGACAGAATAGCATACATGGAGGCTGTACAGATTGCTGACGGACAAAATAGCCACCATGGAGACTGTATAGATGGTTGACGCCAGACATGATAGCCTGCATGAAGGCTGTACAGATTGCTGAAGTCAGACAGAATAGCCACCATGGAGACTGTATAGATGGTTGACACTAGACATGATAGCCTGCATGAAGGCTGTACAGATTGCTGAAGTCAGACAGAATAGCCACCATGGAGACTGTATAGATGGTTGACACCAGACATGATAGCCTGCATGGAGGCTGTACAGATTGCTGACGTCAGACAGAATAGCCACCATGGAGACTGTATAGATGGTTGACGCCAGACATGATAGCCTGCATGAAGGATGTACAGATTGCTGACGTCAGACAGAATAGCCACCATGGAGACTGTATAGATGGTTGACGCCAGACATGATAGCCTGCATGAAGGATGTACAGATTGCTGACGTCAGACAGAATAGCCACCATGGAGACTGTATAGATGGTTGACGCCAGACATGATAGCCTGCATGAAGGATGTACAGATTGCTGACGTCAGACAGAATAGCCACCATGGAGACTGTATAGATGGTTGACGCCAGACATGATAGCCTGCATGAAGGATGTACAGATTGCTGACGTCAGACAGAATAGCCACCATGGAGACTGTATAGATGGTTGACGCCAGACATGATAGCCTGCATGAAGGATGTACAGATTGCTGACGTCAGACAGAATAGCCACCATGGAGACTGTATAGATGGTTGACGCCAGACATGATAGCCTGCATGGAGGCTGTACAGATTGCTGACGTCAGACAGAATAGCCACCATGGAGACTGTATAGATGGTTGACGCCAGACATGATAGCCTGCATGGAGGCTGTACAGATTGCTGACGCCAGACAGAATAACCACCATGGAGACTGTATAGATGGTTGACGCCAGACATGATAGCCTGCATGAAGGCTGCACAGATTGCTGACGTCAGACAGAATAGCCACCATGGAGACTGTATAGATGGTTGACGCCAGACATGATAGCCTGCATGGAGGCTGCACAGATTGCTGACGTCAGACAGAATAGCCGCCATGGAGACTGTATAGATGGTTGACGCCAGACATGATAGCCTGCATGGAGGCTGTACAGATTGCTGACGTCAGACAGAATAGCCACCATGGAGACTGTAAAGGTGGCACCTTTCACGAATATGTTACATGATGCTCCTGATTTTACATAGATATAATCATCCGTTCTGAAATACTTCACTTGGAACGTTCTTGCAGCAGGACAATGTGCCTACTAGATTCCCAGCAGGATGCAGTCAGAGGACGGACATACTTCGTGTGTGTCGAAATTGTTATCTTGTACTTATAACCCTACACATCTAAGTTCGGCAGATATATGTATATATTAATGCATTCAGTTTCATATAAGTTCATCTGGATGGACGTCCGTAGAAATAGTGCAAATATGCAAACAGTACTTCGCAGTTTTTAATAAATACTACTGGTGCTGTCCTCTTTGTAACCAATCCCAATGCCACAAGCTGTTAAATTCGGTGTGACCTTTTGCAGATCTTACGTGTAGCTGTCCGATTTACAACAGTTTCTCAAATTGCATATACACTGTGTAAATACATTGCATATACACTGTGTAAATAAAGTGCGTATACACTGTGTAAATAAATTGCGTATACACTGTGTAAATAGATTGCATATACACTGTGTAAATAAATTGCATATTTCTACTGTGTAAATAGATTGCATATACACTGTGTAAATAAATTGCATATATCTACTGTGTAAATAAATTGCATATACACTGTGCAAATAGATTGCATATACACTGTGTAAATAGATTGCATATATCTACTGTGTAAATAAATTGCATATATCTACTGTGTAAATAAATTATATATATCTACTGTATTCGCATTTATACGTAAGATATATTATTTGTGACTATAATATTCTTAAACTGACAAGATGTGAATGTAACTTACCAACAAGGCAAGCATTATTGGGACGTAGATGATGAAGATATACGGTACACGGCTGTTGTTGCTCCAACACGGAGTGTCGTGTTCTAAATGCATAACAAGCGCCCAGATCATGGCCACCAACAAGGGTACCACTGAAAACAATATAAAACAATCAACAATTAACGTCTTGACACTTACACTCTGTTCATAAAACGTGTGTCTTGTGAAGAAAGGTCTATTCTTTTCGCGGATCAGGTTGCCCAAATATATTTTCTGAAGAAAGGTATATTATTTTTACAGATTAGGTAGCACAAGAGAAGTGTCTATTGTTTTCGCAGATCAGGTTTCCCAAGTCTGTCTGGTGAAGAAGTGTCTATTAATTTTCGCAGATCAGGTTGCCCAAGTCTGTCTGGTGAAGAAGTGTCTATTAATTTTTGCAGATCAGGTTGCCCAAGTCTGTCTGGTGAAGAAGTGCCTATTCTTTTTGCAGATCAGATTGCCCGAGTCTGTCTGGTGAAGAAGTGTCTATTAATTTTTGCAGATCAGGTTGCCCAAGTCTGTCTGGTGAAGAAGTGTCTATTAATTTTTGCAGATCAGGTTGCCCAAGTCTGTCTGGTGAAGAAGTGCCTATTCTTTTTGCAGATCAGGTTGCCCAAGTCCGTCTGGTGAAGAAGTGCATATTCTTTTTGCAGATCAGGGTGCCCACGTCTGTCACGTGAAGAAGTGTCTATTCCTTTCGCAGATCAGATTGCTATGCTTTTGTATTGTATATGCTAGGTCTCTTTAATGTATATGTTGTTATTATTGTTCAGATGATATTTGTTTCCAGAATTTATTCTTATTTATGGTGTTCTGAAATTCTTACAGACCTAGGCGAATTGACTTCCCGCAGCCAATGACATGATTAACAAGTCTGAGAAAATATCCATCGTTGTCTTAGGTTGAGTTTATCCATATTACCAACAACAATAACTTTCATTATTAACATGTATGCTGGTATATCATTTTATTTTGCCAAAATCATCAGCTATCTTGTTATGATGTTGCTTAGGCCAGAGACTCTCTTCGACGTCCAATGTTCTTATCACATATAGATCTCTCTTTGTCGTTGACACCGATATAAATCTACTTCTGCAGTATGTCCTTTCAAAGGCAGCACCCCGTTATTATATTAGAATATAAAATAGGTCTATTGAACATCAAAGAACATTGGGAGAAAATGTTATTTTATCATTGTGTAAAGTCTGCCTTTTTCAACCTATTGAGGAGTTTCCAGGAAATACACTGCTAGACTTTTAGATTATTCAGTCCCTGACAACATACACATGAGTGAACACGCCAGTGTCACACTGACCGTCTCTATTATCAGAAGATCTACGGTCGACTTCTATAGACTGGAAACACCAAGAAGCCGTTGATGTCTACATTTTATCGAAAATGATACGTAAACATAATCTTAGAGCAACAGACTAGGAAGCCAGCACACTAACCATTGAAATATAACAGACTAGGAAGCCAGCACACTAACCATTGGAATATAACAGACTAGGAAGCCAGCACACTAACCATTGAAATATAACAGACTAGGAAGCCATCACACTAACCATTGAAATATACCAGACTAGGAAGCCAGCACACTAACCATTGAAATATAACAGACTAGGAACTAGCCACTATACTCTTCTTATTCTTCAGCGTTCATTCTCAAACTCCCGCTGGACTTCTCTTGTAACAGGACAATGGTCCTACAAGATTTCCAGTTGAATATAGTCCAGAGAATGGAAATGCGTTGTGTTGCCGTTTTATTTGCGCCATTGGCCCAACTTATCCATCTTCGGTGGTAGCCACTATACTAGGAACTAGCCACCATACTAGGAACTAGCTACCATACTAGGAACTAGCTACCATACTAGGAACTAGCCACCATACTAGGAACTAGCCACCATACTAGGAACTAACCACTGAAATATAGCAGCAATCTTGATCAGTCACATATTTCCTAAACAGAAGAAGACGTTCGTCCACTCTGACAAAATTGTGAAAACAGTAGAACATGACTTTGAATGACTTGATGATTGACCACGCCCTGTATCATATACAAATAAAATAATGGCTTTTGTTTCTGTGCTACACATACTAGTTAACGTTGTCACATCGGAGAACAGAAAACATTTGCTGTAATTTTACAGTTTGGCTGAGATATATGTGACTGTAGTGGTTGATAAATCAAACTTTTCCATAGAAGTGTGTATTCCTTTTACCCTTTTACATAGTGTGTAGTCAACTCAAAATTGACACACCGTATAGTTATCTCACAAGATATATCGCAATTCATAATATTCTCTATTGTACTTCCGGAAACACACAGGTACATATCGATTACGAATCTACAAAACAATAATATGTTTTCATACAATTGTCAACATCAACTATGTTGGATACCGTGAGTATTGAGTACTTGTTGTATGTTGGATACCGTGAGTATTGAGTACTTGTTGTATGTTGGATACCGTGAGTATGAGTACTTATTGTATGTTGGATACCGTGGGTATTGAGTACTTGTTGTATGTTGGATACCGTGAGTATTGAGTACTTGTTGTATGTTGGATACCGTGAGTATTGAGTACTTGTTGTATGTTACACCTGTCCACATTTAAATGAGCGTAACGTAAAGAAATATTACCCCACTGCACTTATTAATTCCGTAGTGGTGTAAGATGTTATTGATCTCACATTTCATAGGCTCTGCTTTTTGGGAGCGGTAGCCATCTCCTCACCTCGCAATAATTACTTCCCTGATAAATCCGGTATCCAATTAAGACTGGGAGCTATTGCGGTGTGAAAAGCATTTCCGCCTCAACTTAGGAATTAACTCAAGACCACTCATATGTGAAGTCACTGCGCTACGCGGCCCCCTATGGGTACCATATTTCAAATTTGTACCAGCTGGCAAAAGACAAAGAGGAAGGCATAGTCTCTTTGCAGAACAAACATTATAAAGGGTGTGACATTGGGTTTCAACAACAAGCAAGAATTACGCACAGTAGCATCACATCGCTCGAACTGGAGAGCTATTGTGTCTGCCCCATACAAAGTATTCGACGCTGAACGAACATAGCCAGATAACACTACAGGCATTACATGTACTGCCAGGCTATTACCTACACAGAAAAATGTTCTCGTTGAAACAAAATCCTTTTTCAATGAGAAAATATTGCATATGGAGAATATCGATTAAAAGAAATAAAGGATTCCAGAAGTTTTAGCACTTTCAAACTAATAACTAAAAAAAAGAGACAATTTTCACGAATATATGCTTGGAGATCGATGTTACCTATAACAAAGTTCTAATAATCAACAACTGAAGATTTGAAGAAACGTTTACCAGCCAAAACAAAGATACAGATACACCATTTAAGATGTACATTAGCAGTAACGCATTGCTATGATAAACATTGTTCTAAAAAAAAAAGTATCTAAGGTAAAATTAATTTCTCATATAAAACAACCATACACGATGTTTATATATATAAGTTAAAATTATTTACTTCGAACTAAGTTTGAAGACAATGTTTTAATCTATCACATTCGCTATTTTGCAAACTTTCTCTCGCTACGTCACCCTCAATATTCCTAGCCAATCATTCCACTTGAAGCCGAATATTTTTCCCCCTCCAAATATTGAAATCTAGATAACAAGTTTTAACATATCAGCCACAGTGAAGACAGAGTAACGAGTACTTAGCAAACACAGAAAAGTTCCCACTCAGGTTTAAGATATGTCTGCTTTTGGGATAAAAATAAAACAAAAATACAACCACATCAAGAGTACATATATTTAAACGCTGTTTGTTTACAATTGTTCTTGATCACGTCTACATTATAAAACTTTCAGTCATTTTTTCAATCATTTTTCTCTAGTGGAGACTATGACACAAAATTCATGTATTGCAACATCCATATTTGTGTATATATATATATATTATATATATATATACACATTACAGTTTTACTATATATATATATATATCGTATTTGAAACATTAAAACACAAATAAAACTGATATTGTCTAGCTGATAATGTGAAACATGAAACAAATATCAAGCTAAAATGTAATATGTGTGCGTTCTTTATGTTTAGTATTAAAAAGTAATATCTGTGCGTTCTTTATGTTTAGTATTGAAATGTAATATGTGTGTCCCATTTTTAGTATTAAAATGTAATATGTGTGCGTCCATTCAGTTTAGTATTAAAATGTAATATGTGTGCGTTCTTTATGTTTAGTATTAAAATGTAATATGTGTGCGTTCTTTATGTTTAGTATTAAAATGTAATATGTGTGCGTTCTTTATGTTTAGTATTAAATGTAATATGTGTGCGTTCTTTATGTTTAGTATTAAAATGTAATATATGTGCGTTCTTTATGGTCAGTATGTTGTGTGTACTAAATTTGCCAAGAAAATCAACATTCAATCAACAACGTGTCATGCCGAGTGGCGTAGGCGATCCTGCTTCACCACACCTCTCTGCCTCTTGTGTTGTCAATAAGTTCAATTGATGACTTTATTTTTGCTACAATGAAAACTCATCCAGAATTTTCTCTCTTTGTCTTACTCTATCTCTTCTCCCCTTGACATTTCCGGTATTTACTAAATGTTCAAATATTACTGTTTTCTCATTACAATCCCTACAATTATTGATTGTCTGCTTCTATATGTTGCTATCATTTGTCGTTTTTTTCCAGTATCTGATGACTTCTACATTCTACCACGTTTCAGTTACCTCCAATTTAACTTGAGTTCTTTTTTTCACTGTCCATGTTTCGCATTCATAAAAAAAGAATTTGCTCAATATAACATATCACTCGAACTCAGATACGCACTAATATTACTGCATTGCATACAATTATTCTCATTTCTGAAATATTGATTTGGGTTGTGATTTACCGCTCTTGATAAAATTTGGTAGCATTATCCATCAACCAGCATTTGTTGGCTTAATTATTTTCTTGGCAGTATATACGTTAAGTAGTTTGCCATTGCTTTCTCAACGACCTGGATACACAATTGCACGAGGCTTGTTTCGACTCGGTAACATGCCGTCACAGACGTGCTCTGTACCACTCGGCCTCAGACTCGGACACACAGTTTACTTTAAATGAATATAATTAGCTTATTCACCACATTTCTCAGGAATCGCTAGCTACGGAACCCAGATTGAGAAACGTTTCAGAGTAAACATATGATTTTACTTGGGGCTCTGATGTTTTCAAATGCTTTAATTAGAAGATTTATATGTGTCTCTTCCAGATGCAGATTTTATTCATCAACTTTCATTGTTCTCCCTTGCTTGACACGAGTGCTTTTTAATTCGTGTTTAATTCCAGATATATATATATATATATATATATATATATATATATATATATATATATATATATATATATATATATATATATATATATATATATAAACTTTTAAGTTATTGTTGTAATATTTGTATTCAGTAAAAAAAATCTGCACTAGCAAATGTGTCATTCTATTATTAGTTTCGTGATTCACAAAAACATGTTTTCAATATACAAAAACGTATTACTTCGTGGCAAAGATGTGAGTTGCAAAGCGCTGTCAGAAATTTCCATAATTCTGCAAATGTTTTCTTGTCAATATTTCCATCACAGTTTAAAAAAACAGTTTATGCCAGTAATTTGAATCACTCAGAAAACATTTTATAAAGATTGTGAACTCCCTCAAAACCAGTGATGTATGTATCATTATGTAGATTATCTAGAAATCACCCTTGACATTGTTCGAGGCTGCAAAATGTCTCTGAATATTCGTGATCAAAGATGTCTAGTCTGATTTACAGATCCACTGCTAGTATACACTTCTACTTGAACGCTAGAAGATTGATTAGAATCGCTAGATTTTCTTTGCAAGAGGAAATAACAAACATGCTTCTACATAATTATTGCACACAATATGTATGTATTGGACTGATGATGATGTTCCTAGTTCGCAAGCGAAGATGCGATGAAAAAAAAATACAAAATAATAATAATAAATTGGTAATTGTCTAATTTGGTTTGTGAGCTCGTAGATGCCCGATGAGACCGAAAGCTATATTGCAGTGCATGCAGGAGTGCTGATGGTTCGGAATATGAGAATTTTCGGATTTGTCCTTCCGCTTTCGTCGATTGTGGATTGCTCGCTGTGTTCTATCTTTTTCATTTTTCGTGATGCCAGCAGTGATCTGGGTGTGACAGACTGATCGATCAAATGTTGTAGTCTCCCAGGAGCTAGTATCGATGCTGCAGTGCTTGAGAGAGTTTTATAAGTGATCCTTGAAGCGATTTTTCTGTCCTCTGCTTTAACGTTTACCGTTGTATAGCTTCCCATATAATAATCTCTTTGGAAGGACTTTGTCTGACAAACGGACGACGTGGCCAGTACAGCGGAGTTGAGACCTAGTAAGCAGAGCATGGATGCTTTGCATACGGGACTTCTGAAGGATTCCCGTGTCTGGCACTCAGTCCTGCCAACGCACTCCCATGAGGTTTCGTAGGCACCGAAGGTGAAAAAGTTAAGCTGACGGGCGTGTCCCGCATAGACAGTCCAGCAAAACGCAGCATAAAGCGGTATTGGTAGAACAAATGCGAGGTACCCGGCGAATATAGTTGTCAAACTGAGACCACACCTGATCCAGACGGTGGCACGAAGACTCCCGAACGCGCACTAGTATGAACAATACGCAAGGCAACATACTCGTCAATTGTTGCGATAGGGTAATGCTGAGATATACGCACTTATTAGCAGTATTAAGTTTTTGTACCTTTACTATGATCACTGGTTCTGTGTAGGAGACATCTGGCGCTGGTTGATACATTACTAACGTCTTCGCGGTGCTGATGGTGAGACCGAACGCATCACAGGCCAAAGAAAAGAGGTCCATGCTGCCCTGCATGTCTTTCAGACTGATAGCATTTAGTGCACAATCGTCAACGAACAAGAGGTCGCGAACAAAGTCCGTCTTAGTTTCGGTCCTGGCCTGCAATCTACTAAGATTTATTGAATTGTATATGTATCAGTATGTTACACATGTTTATTTTTTTTCATTATGGCAATTGTTATTCTAAAGACAGAGAATTAATTTTAAAATGATACTTTTCTCTTTAAAACATTATACAATGAGAATTGATGTTTATTTATTGTCAAACACTCTTTAATCGTAGATGATTTCAGCATCTTTTTCTGCATTCGTTCTTCTAATCCTAGCGTGTATCAATTGGACCGTGCTGCTTGTGACATTTGGTCTTACGCACCGGACTTCATGATGTAATTTTGTTTGGTGTTACTTGATATGAGAGTTACTCTCAAAGTGCGGTGCAGTACGCAGACACTTTGAGATGTACAGTAAATATGTGGAACCATCAGAAAGCAATAAAGTGCATTCTCAGCGTCGTTTACACATATGACCACATTTAGTAGTCTTATACTTCACTAATGCATCAGTAGAAAGATGTGTTATTGCTTCTTGTTGGTCATATAAAGAGACATAACAGCATGGAAAGATATATAGCTGAAGGCAGAGTCAATGACAACAGGGGAAGAGAGTTCCCAAGACAACGATTGCGTAGTGGTATAACAGATTGCTTAAATATGTCTCTTGCTGCGGCAGGTCAACTCGCACAGAAACACGGAGTATTCACAGATTTCATAAGGAGGACCAAGTTCTGAAAAGAATGTCACATGATGATAAATGAATTACTCATGGCCTCTAACAATATTGTTATTCTTTACTCCCATCTTGTGATTCAACAATATATAAACCTAACTATGCTAAAAATATGATTTCAAAGACGGTGTGAAAAAACAAACACATGCATCAAATCTGGTATCTTACCCCATCCTATAAAATAGAAAAGCATAAATGGAGCCTTCTCGTGACTAAGTGGTCTCAAAACAAGAATAAGATGTAGATAGAGTCCTTCCACGAGCATCCAGTTAAAGTTTGCAACGTAACTCAACTGTTGTATTGTCATTATTGTCCGGCACAACCACTCCTAGAAATATATATATATCAATACAGAAAACCACATTAACAGTATCATCATTCCATATCATTCATGTTATATGGTTTTTATGGCATCTTTCAAGCTGCAATAACATTATACCGTGTGCCTATACATTCGTTGTTCACAAATTTACATTGATGACCATATATCGTCAAAATTTATCACGCAACTATTAGAAAACTCTCAAAATGATATCAAACATCTATTGAACAGCAACTATCAAACAAATATCAACTCCATCCTTCCTAATTTGTGACGCTATTTATGCACTGCCCTTGGGGATATTTAGTTTGGATCTGTGTGACATCGTTGACGCTGCAATATTTATGAATAAAACGTACTACTGATTCAGTCAGTGGTGTATTCGTAACAAAACAGAAAAAATTAGGTTCCTTCCACAGAAAGTGGAACGTGCGCATTACTTCACACACATTTTACTGTAAGAACTTTCGTATCTTTATTTCCGTTATAAAACTCATGTTCAACCACAAATAAATGTATGTTTACCATTTGCGGCCATTCTTTCTGAGCTAAACGAATATAAGTTAATGTTGCATGTAGCAACAACCTTTGTGAGTCCATATGTACACTTAACTATAAAATTGCACACGTTTTCAATGAGGCCATGCCAAGCACATATAGTTCTCGGGAGCTGGTGTAGTGTATTGGTAATTCATTCGCCCGCTAACCAGCAAACCCGGGTATCGAGTCCACTCATTATTCATGGTTTCAAATAAAAATTGCTTCCGTGATCCGTGATCTGTGACGCTGGCTCAGAATTCATATCACCCCCACTCTTAGGTGACCCCCACCTACAAGTATTTATGTTCAGGTTCAGTCTACAGCGACCGTATAGACACCTTAAATGTTACAATGGTAAATACATGATGCATACTTCGGATATGTCATGCCAGTAGTGTATGGTTATGTCGGGATCTTACTACGAAGAACACATAATAGCAAATACATGTAATATAAATAAATCCTATTATAAAATGAGCATGTAGGACGAAGGTGAGGGTAGAAGATGCATAGTGAAACAAAGAAGTTGATGGACAGACAACATCTAAGAATGAACGGCTCGAGAATTTTAATCAATCTACAACATCGCTGAAGATATATATATATATATATATATATATATATATATATATATATATATATATATATATATATATATATATATATATATAACTGGATCAATATGTGATTCAGTGAAATCTAATGCCATATTTCTGTGGTGTTTACTAGTTATACCAGGTTATATGTCTCTCTCTCTCGATATATATATTATAATAATATATATATATTATAATGTAAATAAATTAAATGGTATAGGCAATTGATAAATTGAATTCAATGTTTCAGGATCACTTTTGTAGCAGGACACTGCTCCTGTTAGATTTCCAGCAAGATTTAGTCCAGTAAACGTAATCGCGCTATGTCGAATTTTTATTTACGCTTGTTCTCCGACACATTTAATTTCAGCGGTGGCAACTATATTAATATTCGTAGAGATCTGGCCATGTCAGCCATGAGCGGGGTTTCATAAGAGCTTCTGTCAATGATGCAGTGTCTGTGAGATTCCTTTAATTAGTTGTTTATTTTCTGGCACGACTTACCTACGCACAGCTCATCAAAATGTCTTTGAACGATGCTCGCCTGGTATGCCAAAGATGTGATTGGGCCAAATGACGCTGTGCTGAGATCTGACCACAGGGCATATTATCTTTTATCTTAGACTTTATAATGATCTAAACGTCAGGAATATATGATCCTTCCATAAGAAATCAAAAAGCATACGCTAGCAACCAAAGTGAAAAGAGTTGCGTTGCCTTGCATACATAACATAGAGTGTGTACAATACAGCTGCGCACAGCAATGGAGACAGAACGACGGAATGAAGGTATATCTTCAGTTAAATTGACGTGCATAGACCACGCTGAACCCTGAATGTGAACACGGCCCTACCACAATAGTTGCACTTGCGTGAGCAATACAACATTCTTATCCGTTCTTGTATTATGCTATAGACTTACTGCCACAGTATGCTATAGAATTACTGCCACGGTATGCTATAGACTTACTGGCACGGTATGCTATAGACTTACTGGCACGGTATGCTATAGACTTACTGCCACGGTATGCTATAGACTTACTGCCACGGTATGCTATAGACTTACTGGCACGGTATGCTATAGACTTACTGCCACGGTATGCTATAGACTTACTGCCACGGCATGCTATAGACTTACTGCCACAGTATGCTATAGACTTACTGCCACGGTATGCTATAGACTTACTGGAACGGTATGCTATAGACTTACTGCCACGGTATGCTATAGACGTACTGCCACAGTATGCTATAGACGTACTGCCACGGCATGTTATAGACTTACTGCCACAGTATGCTATAAACATATTGGCACGGTATGCTATAGAGTTACTGGCACGGTATGCTATAGACGTACTGCCACGGTATGGTATAGACTTACTGCCACGGTATGATATAGACTTACTCGCACGGTATGCTATAGACTTACTGGCACGGTATGCTATAGATGTACTGCCACGGTATGATATAGACTTACTGCTACGGTATGATATAGACTTACTGCCACTGTATGCTATAGACTTACTGCCATGGTATGCTATAGACTTACTGTCACGGTTTGCTATATACTTACTGCCACAGTATGCTATAGACTTACTGCTACGGTATGCTATAGACTTACTGTCACGGTTTGCTATATACTTACTGCCACAGTATGCTATAGACTTACTGCTACGGTATGCTATAGACTTACTGCTACGGTATGCTATAGACTTACTGGCACGGTATGCAATATACTTTCTGGCAGGATATGCTATAGACTTATTTCTACGGTACACAAAAAAAGGAATTCTACAAAAGTTGTTCACGAACTACAATATGGGCAGATTATATTTTGCACAGACTATCATTGCTAATATTGACAACAATATTGTATTGTGCATAGACTAGCATTGCAAATATTGACATAACTATTATGATCACCACAACTGCCACTATCACAACAATGTGGGCGCCATCAGCACTATAGCCAACACCGCCATTATCACAAATGAGATGATACCATAACTACTATCTTATTAATCCTGTCAAATTCACAGAGTATGCGGCCCAAGATAGAAATGTTGATGATTGGAAAGCAGTGGACCGCCCTGTCTAACAACATCCAAAGTATTGTATTTGGTCTACTGTCCAGATCATTGGTCTACTTTCACAGATCATTTGTCTACTTTCACAGATCATTGGTCTACTTTCACAGATCATTGGTCTACTTTCACAGATCATTGGTCTACTTTCACTGATCATTGGTCTACTTTCACAGATCATTGGTCTACTTTCATAGATCATTGGTCTACTTTCATAGATCATTAACAGTATCAATTAACAGTATAACTTCTAATATTATTAGAATTTCAAATATTGTTATATAAATATGACACCCTAAAAATAAGAATTTTTGCGAGAAAAATGATTTGTAGGTTGAATATTTTTTGGCATAATTAAGCAGAT
The DNA here is from genome assembly GCA_034231615.1 of Meghimatium bilineatum. Taxonomy (NCBI): domain Eukaryota; kingdom Metazoa; phylum Mollusca; class Gastropoda; order Stylommatophora; family Philomycidae; genus Meghimatium; species Meghimatium bilineatum. The sequence goes on along the minus strand of CM067299.1, from coordinate 110,120,528 downwards.
GGGAGAGGTCCCTGAATCACTGACAGCTGTTGACCAGGTGGGAGAATTGGTCAACATTGGCAAAATATTGTAAACGTTACATAACAACAATCCCATAACATAAAGTAGTAACACATGATATCAGTACTTCATGTAACACACACGATTAGTTCTAGTACTCAGTAACCTCAATTACCGTAGATTTATACCACACGTAATGTTTTAACACCAGCTTCAGTAACCTCAATTACCGTAGATTTATACCACACGTAATGTTTTAACACCAGCTTCAGTAACCTCAATTACCGTAGATTTATACCACACGTAATGTTTTAACACCAGCTTCAGTAACCTCAATTACCGTAGACTTGTACCACACGTAGTGTTTTAAAACCATCTTCAGTAACCTCACTTACCGTAGACTTGTACCACACGTAGTGTTTTAACACCAACTTCAGTAACCTCACTTACCGTAGACTTGTACCACACGTAGTGTTTTAACACCAGCGGCTCCATAAGGATGCACACGATGAAAAACCGAATAATAAAAGACACAATCAGGTTTTTATGAATGCTAGTTCTATGACACTGTAGGGATCTGTGAATGTAAAAACAAGAAATGTAATAGGTGCACTGAGGTGCATTGTGTATTTTATTGCATTTGTTTTTGTTGTTGTTGTAGAGCAATTTGGCGTTTGTGTGTGCAGTGTAAGGAAGATTTATAGGTTTAATGTATTTATGCATTTACGTTTTTACCTAATCAGAGTAAAAGCCATTTTGTCAAAGCATTGCACATCTTTGAGCGTTGGAACCTTTTTGCTAAAGATTTGCACATTTCTGAAAGTTGGGACTTTCTTGTTAAAAAGATGCACATCTCTGAACGTTGGAACGTTCTTGTTAAAGAAATGCACATCTCTGAGAGTAGGGACCTTCTTGTTAAAACATTGCACAACTCAGAGCATTGGAACCTTCTTGATACAAAATATAGATTTTCATAACCCACCTCTGCACTAAAGAATATACAAATGTATTGTTTATAATTCCTAAAAATCTAAACAAATACTAAACATCCTAATTTCATCTTTCTTAACATTGCCTAAGATTAAAAGAACCAAAATGACTGCTCGTCAAAAGAAACAGTAGCTGTCCATTGCATCACAGCAGATGGTATTACAAATATATTTTCATTGATTTCACTGTTAAGTTCCACAATCCGTTGTGCACATATGTGATTCAGTCCAGAAGAACCAAAATCTACCTACAAAATAGCACATGTTTATCTTTGATGAAGCTATGAATGGTTGCTTGAATGACATTTCTATTCTAGAACATACTGTTGCAATCTTCATGAATTACGAACGATTAGCTCTTACTTCCTATATGAACGGGATGGTTTCTTCTCCAGATCTATATTTCATACCCAGAAGATTTCCACTTCCATCAATGTTTTAAAAAGTTGTCTTCTCTTATGGGGTATATTTGTATGGATTATGTGACTTTTCTACCTTTCCCCAAAATGCAGACATGCAGAGTTGGAGCCATGAGATTCCCTCTCAAGAAAGTGGCCTGAGATATGGTCACTGTATTAGGTGGGGTAGCGAGTTGTGCAATATCCACATTCCAATTGGCTTTGCAATTATGCAAAGCTAACATATGTGCCTAATCATTGACTCTGCCAAGGTATTGCCACGTTCTGCACATATTTGATATGACCACACACCACGTGCCATCTGATCATAGTTGGGACACAACACATGCGTTCACCATGGTCTGGCCTGAAACTCACATAGTTGTTCCAGCGGGACGTGCAGTGTTGGGTTCTCTGAATGTTGCATTCCGCAGGGAAACGTTATTAAACAGATGAATTTATATAGGACTTCCACAAGAAAAAAGTCTCACTTTATTGGCATTTCATCTACTGAGAGTTTACCACTGCATAATCGGTAGTTTTATATGCCAATAGTGAGAACATCCTCATACGACATTAGAGAAGTAGATACATATATCTGTTCATATTACATTGCTATCAAAGATGGAAGATATATTGCAGATACTCGCTGCTGGTAGTATATCGTATTCAGGAGGATGAAATCAACACATGACGTATTTGTTAAAGTGATTATCGATCAAACTTTAAAACCGGTAGATTATCATTGTTTTCTAAGCGAACTAAATAAGAAGTACCTACAGCCGAGCTATAGATGACATGTTTCCCCATTTTGTATGCCGACTTGCAATGACATGAAAGTATGCACCCAGTTGATGGTACCAATGTTGATTGCCTCTGACATCTCAGCTCATACGAATTTGTGTCTTCAATATGACACAATAACATATCCAAGGTCTAGTTCCGTGGCGGATTGGTACAGATAGTGTATGTGACGGCCAATGTACCGATTTCGATCGTCGCCACAAACAACTGTGCATCCGGACTGTTCAGAAAGTAATGGCAAACTACTACACGCATTTATATTGCCTAGAAAATCACTGCAGCCAAAAAATGCTGAGTTGATGGTTACGTCCTGAATAGGATACGCTACCATTTAACATATTAAACCCACAACAAAAACATGTATATATACACACACTATATATATATATATATATAAATTCGTTCATTATCAGTTACAACGACTGTGAAATAAAATATATCTTACTTGAATCGCAGAAAGATGACAAGGGATATAACCAGGACAACAAGAGAGATAATGCTTCCTACAAACATGACCAGTAGCAAATTCTGAAATAGATGTTATATCACATGTTTCAGAGGGGAAAAAAAGGAAAATAGTCCGTGCTCTCTGTACTATATTCTTACTGTTCTAGCAATGTATCCATCCTATATTGTATATACTATAAAGTAGATGTTATTTTTCTTCAAATCTCTGACGGTTTATGTAGCAGGTTGGTGTTTGGGTAGAATTTGTTTTTGTTGTTATTTAGGAGATTATTTATTGATGTTACGATGTTCTTGTTATGATGGTTATTGTGTTTCTTTATTCATTGATTTATTTTGCTGTAATGAAATATTTCTAACCATATCTCATATGATGCTCTAAGACATTACATTTATCAATCTCTGTTGTAAATTCTTATGTTTTTATTACATCTGAATGAATCAGTTACAAGTTCATAGCATCAGCATTTCTCAATATGTTCTTGCAAATTCTGGGTTATCACTTGGATTCACTGTCCTGTACATGTTGGTTCTCACGTAAGTGAAAGAATAGTCACGTTTGACTCAAATACATCTATAGAATTGATGAACAGAATACTTACCATGTCCCTTATCTTGTTCTCATATTTTTTTATCGTAAACAAAGTGTTGGATGAGGATGAAGATATATATGACGGATGTACGATGTGACAGATGTCGTGTTTAGAGTGTAATAAATGACATATACCATGTGATATATGACGGATATTGTATGCGTCATATGACTAATATAGGATGTGGCAGATGACATATATAATGCAACAGGTGACAGATGTACGATGTGATAGATGGCGAATATAGGATGTGATGGGAAGCGGATATATGCTGCAATATACGACAGATATAGGATGTGATGGGAAGCGGATATATGGTGCAATATACGACAGATATAGGATGTGATGGGAAGCGGATATATGGTGCAATATACGACAGATATAGGATGTGATATATGATGGATATCAAAAGGTGATAGATGGTGGATATACGATGTGATGACTGTCAGATATGTGATAGATGACGAATATACGATATGACTGATATACAATGTCCCGAATGACGGATATAAGATGTGACGGATGAAGGATATAAGATGTGACGGATGGCGGATATAAGATGTGATGGATGACGGATATAAGATGTGACAGATGGCGGATATAAGATGTGACGGATGGCGGATATAAGATGTGACGGATGACGGATATAAGATGTGACGGATGGCGGATATAAGATGTGACGGATGACGGATATAAGATGTGACGGATGACGGATATAAGATGTGACGGATGGCGGATATAAGATGTGACGGATGATGGATATAAGATGTGACAGATGGCGGATATAAGATGTGACGGATGGCGGATATAACATGTGACGGATAACACATAGGCTGTGATAGATGACGGATATATGATGCTAGTGAAACAGTCGTATATTAAGTTTGGCATGAATATGACTAAGAATCTGAAAAGCAGAAGAAGAAGTATTGAACAAACCAGCAACGGAAAACATCAGAGTGTAATAATCTGAATTATCGTTCACAAGCATTTGTTTTTCCGTTCGTTCTGAAACTGCCGCCGGATCTCCTATATAACAGAACAATGGTGCTAGAATTCACTAGGATGTTATCCTGAAAACGTTAAGAAAACATTGGTCGTGTTGCCGTTTTATCTCCGCCAACGACTCGACACACCCGACTTCGGAGGTGGACATTAATACATGCAGTGTTGTCACCACCTCTATTGAATGGTGGACGTCTTTAGTCATATCTCTAGCATAGCAGAGAAACCTTATGAAAGAACGTATTCTCGCACTTACACGCAAGTCACAAAGCTCAAACCACTTTCACGTATGCAAGCCTTTCCCCACGACTGTCTTGCGTAGCTATCGACATAGCCACAGATGACTCCCTGAAGCATTTAATGTATTCGCTAGAAGTTAAAATACTTTAACATTATCTACTCCTCAATGTGACATATATGTATTCAAAACGTTGTTTCCTGTTTCGGATTCCGTCTATCCCCGTCTATCAACAGTGTCACGTGATGTATATAATGAGAGCTACGGAGATAGCATGTGCCTGGATGCACTAAACGATAATTCCATAATTCCATGTTATGCTTCAACATTCATTAACATGATCACTAAATGTGTGAGCCAGATACAAAACACAAGTTATGATACATCTGATTTCAAGGTGAACTACGTTAAGGTACTTATAGGATCTTGGTTATGTCATAATCTGGGAGCGGAGTCGTACGGGGCGAAACTCTTAGAAGCCTATGCACCAGTACATGTACGTGCGCCCGTGTGTGTCCGTGCGTGTGTCGTCCGTATGTGTGAGTTTATCCGTGAGTGTGTGAGTGTGCGTGTGTGTTTTTGTGCGTGTTCGTGCGTGCGTGTATCTGTCTTAGTACATGTGTGGGTGTGTGCGTATGCGCGTATATCTCATTAACATGCAAGTATTATGCCATGTGGCTTCTAACAGATGTGTTTTATCTTTCATTATCTACATCAGATTAATCATTTACATCCGATTAATCATATACGTTAGATTAATAATCTACATCATATTAATCATTACACGCCATACCTCAAATGATTTATCCTTTACAACTGACCACCCTCCTATTGCTTCCTTGTGGTCCAAAAAATCCATATCTTCCATGCACGCTGAGTAATTTGTCAGCGGTTCCCACTCTCCATTAGGTAGACAAACTCTATGCGCAGTGGCAGACATGTTTGCTGAAAATGTATTAACAAGAGTACATTATACGTTTATGAAATGACAGTTACAAGGAAGACATTACATAGCACATATTATATGCACCGTGTCGTTTTGTTTTTACACTAAACCAATTCCAATACAATTTCTTTGTCCTTTTTTTTGTTCACAATTTTAACGGTTGTTTTCCCTTTATAACCAGATATTTTTGAGAATGATCGTTCACACTTTGATTGAATCATATCATGCATGCATTTAATTTTGTAAAAGATAGCAAATTTTTTCAAACTGTTGTGTAAATAAAAATATTGTGTTTACATTTCTACAAGGCATATTTTTCTTATAAGCTAACTACGTATGAAATAGATGTCTAAGGATAACAGCAAACAGAACAAGAAGAGATCATGTGAGAAATGAAGATATTACAAGAACTGTTGGAACAACATCTGTGATCAAATATATTCAAAAGAACAGAGACTGGAATGGTTCGGCCACTTAATGAGAATGAATTCTTATTGGCCAGCGGCAAAAGCATACAACATGAAAATTGGAACATCAAGAAATAGAGGAAGACCAAGAAGAAGGTGAAGTGGAGGAGTAATATACATTTTAAAACGTCATAGTATTATTTCATATCAAGCGACCAAACATGATATAACAAAATAATCGCTCGTCATTCAATCTTGTGACGCCTTACAGCAAAAGTAGAGGAAAGACAATAGAGATATATATTTGTGATATTTAGTTTCACTTGAGTTAGTTGTCAAACATGAAATATCCAGTTATTTGATACCACTCGCGTTAGTTTTCAAGTATAAATATTCAGTATTTACGCATGACATATTCAGTATTGATACCACTTAAGTTAGTTTTCAAACATGACATATTCAGTATTGATACCACTTGAGTTCATTTCTGCTTTCAGTTTTTCTAAAAATAATGTCCATACACAAATATCATGGTATAGAAAATGATAATACGCCCATAGAAACATTAATATAAAACTTTAAAAAAAAATTATATTATGAATACCTAACCAACTACTTTTCAAATATCCAGTAATCCTAATCTTATCATGGAAAACTTGAAATTGTGTAATCTAGGTTTAATCTAGGTGGCAATATTCTTATTTATTTAACTAAGATAGATGTATAATTATTTTGGTCGATCCTTCTTACTTCATATAAGTCACTTCATGCTATACTTGCGATAGTGTGCGATGTAACTGATAATCGCCAAGAGTTTATTCTTTAGTTCCGCTATTGAAGAATTTGTCGTCTATCTACAGTTATTTCTAGAAATAATGGGTTTTTTTAATGGAGAATACGGTACATCTATTGTTAGAAGAAATGTTTTTAATGGAGAATACGGTACATCTGTTGTTAGAAGAAATGTTTTTAATGGAGAATACGGTACATTTATTGTTAAATGTTTTTTAATGGAGAATACGGTACATTTATTGTTAGAAGAAATGTTTTTTAATGGAGAATACGGTACATTTATTGTTAGAAGAAATGTTTTTTAATGGAGAATACGGTACATTTATTGTTAAATGTTTTTTAATGGAGAATACGGTACATGTATTGTTAGAAGAAATGTTTTTAATGGAGAATACGGTACATGTATTGTTAGAAGAAATGTTTTTAATGGAGAATACGGTACATTTATTTTTAGAAGAAATGTTTTTTTAATGGAGAATACGGCATCAATTATGTTTTCTTGTTGTTTTTTCATTGTGAATGTTTTATAGCCATATAATAATATAGGGTACACATAGCATTGTATAATTCTCATATTTAGTTTGTGTGTAATTTGTTTGAATGTCTAAGAACATAGCCCAAATACATTTTATATTCTTTTACATTGTTTTAAAAAAAATATTCAAATACTTCAGGAAATGTTTTAACAAATAATGAACAACAGAAAAGATATTGTCCTTTCAGACACAAACTGGGAAATTAATGTCTCATCGTTGTATAATTGCTATAATTTGAGCACTCTGAATACAAGCAAGTTCCGGGACTATTGTCACGTATGTCGCCTTATGGTTGCTATGATGTATTTCAAATTTCAAACGTTGTACGAGTCAATAGACAGTACGTTATTACCATATGTTTCGTAACTTTTCATAAAAAAATGAACTTCAATATATGTTTGTCAATCATCCGTTCTTTTTTAGGCTCCAAGATGGGGGAGGGGTGGAGGAGAGAGAAGGGGGAGGGTGTACAAAGAATAGCAACACTGTTACCTGCAACGCATGTCGTAAATAGCGACTAAGGAAATGTTGGAGTGGAGTTGGATGACCACTCCCATAGATTTTAAAAATAACCCAGAGCAATAAGTATAGATTTCATAAACTATGTGGTCCTATTAGATTAATATAGAACGAAGTAATGCAGTCATATAGAACTAAGTCATGCAGTCATATATAATTAAGTAATGCAGTCCTATATACTTAAGTCATGCAGTCATATAGCACTAAGGCATGCAGTCATATATAACTAAGTCATGCAGTAATATATAATTATGTCATGCAGTCATATTGAGCTAATCCATGCAGTCACAAAGAAAAACGTCGTGCAGTAATATTGATCTAATCCATGCAGTCATATAGAGCGAAGGCATACAGTCATATTGAAAGAAATTATACCGCCATATAGAACAACGTCATGCAGTCATATAGAACGAACTCATGCAGTCATATAAAACTAAGCCATACGGTCATATATAACGAAATCATACAGCCATATAGAACGAAGTTATGCAGACATATAGACAGAAATCATACAGTCATATAGAACAAGGTCATACAGTCATATGGAACAAAGTCATGCAGTCATATAGAACTAAATCATGCAGTCATATAAAATATATAATAGACAATATGTCAGACTGCTGTAAAACTGTAAAACAAAAGTACTTACACAGAATGAAGTTCTGTCAGAGTTGTACGATTACTAACTATTGGACTATGTTGTATTGGTACAAAATATTTTAAAAACAATATACAAGACATTTTCAACGTTTTAACCGTAGGGTCTTTTTCAAGAAAATAAAAAACAAACAGCGAATAAACAAAATACAATAAAAATAGAATAAACAGTGGTGCTATCACAGAAGTAATAGACGGCAGACATTTAACAGCACAGACCTCCAAGGAGACAATGATATTCGCACATAAGTAACACACTTTTTTTCTTACCAGTACCGTATAGTCTGACAGTCTGGAAGTCATCGGTACAATTCTGACAAACTTGAGCTGTACGTAAGTACTATAGAATAACTGTCATGTGATGTATACTCTCCAGAACGTTGTATTTCCAATGATCTCCCTGAACCTATCTCTGTTTGAGCCATGAGGTTTGCATTTCCAACGACGTATTCATGTTATATTTAATGTCGTCAGTCCATCTTCTTCACGGTCTTCTCTTTCTCCTTCACACAGATGTTCTGTCCATGATAATTTGTATTTTAAAAACAATCGTGTCTCTGTGTATGTCGAAACAGGTATAGTTTTCTATTTCATATTATGTTTAGTAACCAATATTCTGCCACCTTCAAGGTGTTTATAATATCTGAGTTGTTCCCTTTTTTCCCTCCATGAAATTCTAAATATCTTTCTGTAGCATTTCATCTCAAAGTCGTTGATCTTCTTGGTCGCTGTTTAAACGTGATGTGCATGTTTCATAGCCGTATGTTGCAACCTAAAAACTAAAAGTTATTAACATTAATAGTTTTTTTTCTATTTTTGTTTTTACATATGTTTTTTTCAACCGTATTATTTTGCAATATACAATTTCCAATCTATCCCTTATCTCTGCCATGCAGCCATCTTTACCATTGATGCTCGTCCTTATGTATTCGAATGTATCCACACACTATTTCTCGGAATTATATATAATTCATTTTTGACTGTCGTTTTCGCCGCCGAAGACGGATGTGTCGGGCCATTGGCGCAAATAAAACGGCGACACAACGCATTTCCATTCTCCGGACTACATCCTGCTGGAAATATAGTAGGACCATTGTCCTGTTACAAGAGATATCCAGCGGGAGATTGAGAATGAACGCTGAAGAAGAAGACTGTGGTTTTCGAACATGTAGTGACAAGTAACCAATATTAATTAATAGTATCTGGTGGTATGCGGGCGTTAATGTAATTGAAAAATACCTTTGAGGCGGTGGCACATTCTCATTGCATACCGTACAGCAGAGACTTTGAGTTGTAGTACATTTTTTAGCTTTACTGGTGAACACGTATGAGAATGGTTATGACACTAGACATATATGTTTTTTTCCAGTTATCAAATATCATATCATATTCAATATAATACGATAAATCCATCATTATTTAGCTGTTGTCATTTTCTAGTTAATATTTAATTTTAGTAAGTTATAATTACTTCCAGAAAAACCAGCCAGATGAACAAATGTCTGCCTCGAAAATTAAATCTAGTACCGTTTTGGTCGTAACCGGATCAGTATAACTGGAAAAGGTGCAGTATTACATCAATAGCCAGTATAAATGGGAAAAAATGTGCTTATTACAGCAAAATGTCAATGTTACTTTGGGGGTCTTTGTTACCTCTAATATTTTATGGTAGTGTGTCCTGATATAACCTAATTAGACTTTGTTGTCTGCTGGTTGAAAGGGGTACGCCTCTCCAAAAGAGAGGCAAACTCATTAGGTACCTACCTACAGCAATAGTCACTACAACTGAAAAATGTGCAGTAGTGCAAGACTATCCTACGAATGCGGTTGCGTCTGTGGGTTTCACCAATGGCTCACTAGACAAACCACCCATGCAATAGAAAACCTTAGTAGATAAAATGTCATTATATTGAGGTTATCTTCTTATAGAAGTTTCATGGCACATCATCTATACAATTATGCCTCTCAAGCTTTTATTTTGTTTTTGCAATGTGTTTCGTGCTTTGTTATTGGTATATGTGTTTGCTGTGTTTGGGAGGGAGCCAGAGATATACTGCTCCACATGGTAGGACAAACCTTACAGCACTGTTTTTTTCTATGACTGAGGCCCATCATAGAGGACAGTGACGCAGAACGTGATACTTCTTTTGTCTTGAACATTTGGTTTCCTGGAACAATAGATAAAATCGCCATAACCAGTAGTCAATTGGTCGCGGGAATGAGCACAGTAAACTCTATATTGGCTGCAGTGGCTCAGAGCAATGCATAAGTTGAAACTTACCTTCCTGGTGGTGTAATATTTATTCTCTGGCGCGGGTTGAGCCGAAAATCCATAGACTTCCCAGCAATATAATGCTAATTTAATGGCATTGGGTCAAAGGGCGTGAACACGAGGAATGATCGATCAGCAACATACCGACCAATCACCAGGACTATTCATTATAACTGGAAAATTTGCAGTTTTAAAGCAATAACCAATATAAATGTAAAAAGGAAAAGTATTACAGTATAACTGGTTAAACTGGGAAATGCACAGTATTACAGTATAACCGGTTAAACTGGAAAATGTACAGTATTACAGTATCACCATTAGACTGTAATAAACTGTCAGCTTGTTTACAACTACGTGTTACCTTGACGTGTCACATTACTTAGAATATCTTTGTTCCTAGACATCCCTTGATTAAACTCGTGACAATTTATCTTCCCATATCATGAATTAAGTAAACATTCAACTGATGAAGTAATTGTAAATATCACATAAACAAGGATAGAACATATCTGAAATCAGTTGAGATTGAATGATGACGAACAAAATAGATGATTACGATTTAATTGAGTATCCCAAGTGTGTACCTGTGGGATACAATAGTTAAGTACGTATGTTAACATAACTTGATTGACAATTGAGGGGAGTGGGGGAGTTAAAAATTGGAAACATATTGTTGATGTAATTTATAGAAGCCCCTAATATAATATATGTTGTTCTGTTGTTGTTTTTTGTGCTTGTCTATTACTTATTAGTTAAGTATTACGTTTTTTTAACTTTTAGATGTTAATATCTATTCAATATTATCCGTTTGATTTAGCGACTTAATGGTTGGTCTGTGTATCTCTTGTTTACTTTCTTGTGAGATGTATGTGGTAGCGACTTAATGGTTGGTCTGTGTATCTCTTGTTTACTTTCTTGTGAGATGTATGTGGAATATGAATTTTGTAGATTGTTATTATTTTTCATTATTCTTAATCTCTAATATTCTATATATGTAAAAAAAAATGTTCCTCGTGTAGAACAATCGATATGTGAGACTACTGTAAAACTGTAAAACTGTAAAACAATATAACATATGTAAAACTCATGGTCGATCACGGTTACAATAAAATCACAATCAATCAGAATATAAAGTAAAGGTAGGAACAAAAAAAAATACTAGTATGCAAGACAGTTTTGACGTTTCAAACGTGACGTCTTTTTCAAGAACAACAAGACACACAAAATGGCAATCTCTAGTGTAAGAGCTACCAATAGATTTCAAATAAATCTTTTGGGTCATGTTTTTTTATTATTTCTTTGTTTTTCGGTGGTCACTATTTATATACTTTGTATCATCTGCTAACACCAGCCAACGAAATGCACTGGAATAATCGAAAACATGTCCTAAAGGTTGTTTTTAACAATTATTGTGTATGTCTTTTATTGATTAAAGTCACTTTATAATATTTGTTTATCGTTCGCGTAATCATCGTCCTGTGTCCAGGACCTTTTCCTCCATGATTAATCTCTCTAAACCATTGTGTCTCTTCATATGTCTGAAACAGATGTTAGTTTACGTTTTTTTATAGTTTATAAGAGACATTCTTCTTTTATGTTCACATCTTTGCGGTCGTCTGTTGTTTTGTCTTTCTGTCCATGATATTCTTAGGACTTTTCTATGTTTCATTTCGAATGACAATATTATCTTTTCCATTGTATATGTCATTTCCCACATCTCACAACCATATGTTACCAATGGAAAGATATCTCTTCTTAATAGTTGCAACTTTGTTTTTATGTTTCCCTTTTCCATATATTTTTCATCTGTGATGTTTGTGTAGGGCCATTATACAAATGCTACATCAACCTATTGTAATTTTTCTCAATTTATCATGTCGTCAGTATTTGCTGTCAAACTTGAAACAAATTAATTTTTATAACATGTAAATAGAAACTCAACCAAGGTTTAAAAAATAGCACAAATAATTAAAGTGTCATTTCTTTCCACTTCGATTTTTGTTTTAAATGTGTAGCTTCTATAATTGCTAGATTAACAGGAGACCGGGCTAGATGTGATTGGATTAGTTAATCACGATTGTGTGCCTGCTCTACATTTGAGAGTTCGATTCAGTGACATCCAACTATGCCACCTCCTTTAAATGGCGATACCTGACAACTTATAGTATGTAGAAACCACCTACGAGTTTTCTACACAATATTATTCTTCATCTAGATTATTCATTCTCAAACTCCCTCTGGTTGTCTCGTAAAACAGGATAATGTTCATAATAAATGTCCAGAAGGATGTAGTTCTGAGAATTGAAATGCCATGATGTGCTGTTTTATTTTCACCACTGTACCAACACATCCGTCTTCGGCGACAAATTAATGAGATAACTTAATTGAGGAAACTAGCATATGTTACGTTTATGTGGCACACACCGTTAGTTAGCAAGGAGTCAAGATGTCAGTGACGCCAATACAAATATGATGCCGCTTGTACCAAGTCTGCTATCCGTCTGTGTCCAAACCACTAGCGATCATGGAATAATGTAGTATGTAAACACATGCATACACAAATGTCCAAAAAGTCATGTCTGTTAAGAGTTAAACAAGTAGCCAACAGGTAATCACTCTAAAAATGACAGTCAGAAATCAAACATTAGGCTTTCATGCTGACAAATTTCAGATTTGTTGTTATAATTCTTACAAGCTTCTACTTATTATTTATAAATACACAATCATTCTTCTACAGTACAGTCATTCTTCTGCAGCCTGTATCTATGAATACATGTGTAATTACACAATCATAATGCTGCAGTCTGTATATATGAATACATTTTTCTCACCTCTCATCGACTTTACCCGCAAGTAATGACTTCAACGTGTCATGTTGTTTATAGTATATTTAAAATACTGTATTTTTTAATCTTTATTTATGTCAATAATTCTTTTTTTCCATGTGAAATGTTGTTAGAGCCTAAATGTTTTACTCTCTGTCTATGACTGTATCCTTATTATTCTATATATCTATATTTCAAAACATCAATTCTGCCTTCTATTTGTTCATTGTGCATGTTTCAGAGTCATACATTAAAATATATTAAACGTAGCATTTTATAATTTCCCTTTTTAGCCTGTAATATTTTTAGTTGTCAATATTTCTTCATGTCATTGAAAATACTTTCATCCATTCCTATTCTCCTTTTAATATCTGTTTCACATCTACCATCATTTGTGATTATGTGTCCGAGATATGGATAATGTTCTACTTGTTGTAGTATCTCTGCGTCCGCGACATCTAAATAGAGGTATGCGATACATCTCTAATCGTATATTCAACAATTTGTTAGTCTTCAGTTGTAACCCTAAATTGCGTAGACATGCCACAATTATATAATAAAAGGCAGACGATGGCTTGCTAGTTGTATTGCTGCACATAGTTCATATGTCATTATACAACAAACTTTCAACGGTTTTTCAATATGATAATACAAACAAAACTTAATTACAGTATTCGTGACTTGAATACGTACACACGAATCGATATCGTAGTTGTAGCAGGTCTAATGTTCGATACCAGGAAGTCTGCATTCTATGAATAGTGAAACCTCTTTTAGTGAGGCAACACTTCATTAACCGAAAACAAAAAAGCGAGGCAACACTTCTTTAACCGAAAACAAAATCCATATTTTGTTTTGCAATGGTCATTAAAATAAACACTAATAGCGGTTGAAATTCTAATAATACTCTGGTGTAAAACGTTCAACATATTTCCTTTTAAAATTACATAGCTCACAATTAAAGATAACATAGTCCAATGTCAAAAATAACCTAGCACCATGTGACAAATAGCCTAGCACCATGTGACAAATAACCTAGCACCATGTGACACATAGCCTAGCACCATGTGACAAATAGCCTAGCACCATGTGACAAATAACCTAGTACCATGTGACAAATAACCTAGCATCATGTGACAAATATCCTAGCACCATGTGACACATAACCTAGTACCATGTGACAAATAACCTAGCACCATGTGACACATAACCTAGCACCATGTGACAAATAACCTAGCACCATGTGACAAATAACCTAGCACCATGTGACAAATAACCTAGCACTATGTAACAAATAACCTAGCACCATGTGACAAATAACCTAGCACCATGTGACACATAACCTAGCACCATGTGACACATAACCTAGCACCATGTGACACATAACCTAGCACCATGTGACAAATAACCTAGTACCATGTGACAAATAACCTAGCATCATGTGACAAATATCCTAGCACCATGTGACAAATAACCTAGTACCATGTGACAAATAACCTAGCACCATGTGACACATAACCTAGCACCATGTGACAAATAACCTAGCACCATGTGACAAATAACCTAGCACTATGTAACAAATAACCTAGCACCATGTGACAAATAACCTAGCACCATGTGACAAATAACCTAGCACCATGTAAAAAAGACAGGGCACGTCACTGCTGACAAACAATGTGTACATAGTTGGAAGTGGATGTTTATATTGGAAAGTTGATTGTCATACTATGAGGTTGATTTTTCATAGTGTGAAGTTTATTATCATAGTGTGAAGTTGATTATCATAGTGTGAAGTTGATTATCATAGTGTGAAGTTGATTATCATAGTAAGAAAGTGATTGACATAAAGTGTGAAATAGATTGTTATAGTGAGAAGTTGATGTTTATAGTGTGAAACGGGTTGCTATAGTGTGAAGTTAATTGTAATAGCGCACAGTTTACTGTCAGAGAATGAAGTTGATACCCCCAGTGTGAAATTGTTTGTCATAGTGTGTTGTTTATCGTCGTAGTGTTAATATGAAGTTTATTGTCATCGTGTAAGGTTGATTATCATTGTGTGCAGCTTATTTTCGAAGTCTGACAGTTATTGTCATAGTTTGTAGTGTTTTGTCGTAGTGTGAGATTTATTGTCATAGTGTATTTTCATAGTATGAAGTGTATTTTCGTTGTGTGAAGTGTATTTTCGTTGTGTGAAGTGTATATTTGTGTGAATATTATTGACATAGAGTGATGCTGATTGCCATAGTGTTATTCTGACTGTTTCTGTGTAAACTGTAATCATTTCAAATTGAATACCCAAGCGGAATTTACTGCACATAATCCTAATACGATCTCCCAACCTCACATCGTGTATCGATGTTTCTGTGACAAAAATCTCTCTCCTTCTTGCATCCAATTATTTGGATTTGCCTGCTTCCAGTATTCTCGATTCATCATTATTTTGCGCATTATTAACAGTGTATCTTCTCTTTCATATTCTTATCTTTAACTCTTCAATATGTTACTGCATTCTATTAGTAATTTACTGTCTATATGAAATAAATAAACTATGTGAATTTTGCTAACAACTTCTAAAAACGCATTGAAAACGTCATTTGTTTTAGCTCTGAATATATGTATCTACTGGGTTGATTTTTTTCAATTTTTCATCTCAGGAAGCATTAAAGTGAGGAAGTTCGTGCAATGTCATTATTTTGTTGATATAATGTTTTTGTACATTTTTCAAGATTCACGTAAAACATAACAAAAACAATAATTCTGACTTTATTAAAAGCCAAAGTTGAAATGTGGCACACGTTAATACACCTTAGCCGAGTAAATGACATTATCTGGTTCGTATCGAAAAAAAGGGTGTTACTTTTTTTTTTCATGTCTGACTGACATTTCAAGAACCATGGCAAGCTGCTGGTATGCTTCTCAGTGGAATATCGAATAGAGAAACTACGTAAAATTTCATCTGTGATCAGTACATTATAGTAGACTCTTCCTGACCATCCTACACCCCTTTATGTTTTCACAGTTAACATAACTGATGATGTCTACATCAATCATGTAATGCGACCTACAGTTGTGCGTTTCCTCGACAATCAGCAATATGTGAAAAACGTTCAGTACTTCAACGCTAGGCATCATACTTCTAATGTAACCAGACATTTCTTAACCCAGCAACATTTTCTTGTGCTGGATTGTACTGCAAACTCTCCTGGCATAAACCTGATTGAACACACTTTGTAATAACTAAACAAAAGGGACCGGCAGCATAACATCAACAATATAAATCATCTAGTGAGCAGTATTTGCAGAAAGGAACTCCATACCTTAAACATTTGTTCAAGACTCTCTGCAATAGTACGAGACGGCGATGACAAATTTGTATTGAAGCTACTTGATGGAAGTGAGTTATTTTTTTTTCCCCACTGAGGGTAGATAATTGTTTAATATCCAGTTTTGATTTAAAAACAGCAGGTTTTATTCAATACATAGTTCATAAATGTGATCAAAAAATAGTTTCAGTTAATTTAAGTTCAATTCGTGCATGGGCTCGTGTACACATATGGTGATGCATTTTTAATGGTTGCTAGTATAGTTGTTACTTTTAACAAGACAATATTCAGAAGAGTAAATTCATTTGAAATGAAGAGCTACATAAAGATGCTACAAATATTATGGACAGAGAAAAGAAGAACATAAAAGTTTTGGAAATACTAAAACTAAATAAAGGGTGGCTTATAAAATAACATCATAAGAAGGAAGCTACAGTTTTTTGGAAACTTAAAGCGACATGATGGTATCGAAAGGCTGATTCTGGAGGGCAGAGTGCCATAAAGAGAAGAAGAGGGTGAAAAGAAGATGGATCAGCAACATTGAAGAATGTATTAGCATGTCTCTGACCAATGCAACCTTGTTTAACTGAGAAAGAGAGATATTTAGAGTATCCCTGATGACGAGAACGTTCTAGAAAGAATATGTCACTTGAATGTATAGATTCGGGAAATGAATTACTATTTCTCTGTCGCTACATACTGCAACTACAGGTAGAAACTAAATATACAACGCTACAATTATTTACTAATCACATCAATAAAACAAGCCGCATTAATAAAAGACGGGAAAGAATATACAAGCGTAGAGATGAAGAGAAACATGTCAGAAATGCACATCTAATGCATTGTCAAGGTTCCTTAAATTATATATAGGTAGGCCTATATATATATATATATATATATATATATATATATATATATATATATATATATATATATATATATATATATATATATATATATATATATATATATATATATATATGATCTATGTGTAAGTTCACAATATTAACAGACATTTCTGGTCTTCTAGTTAATCTAATGTTAGACTAAAGATGGAGCGGTAAGATGTCTACAGTAATGTTCTGATCAATGATAAGTATTTCGTTCAGTAATTTGTTGCATGTTTATAAATCTCTCTTAGACTTTACTAATGAATTACTTTCAGAAAGATAGACTATAAAGACATTGCATTGTTTATTTTTCGAGTATATTAGTGTACTGTTTACGTTGAATCCTTCTCCGTTTATTCGTTTCTTGATAAATGCCTTATTGAGCCGCAAGGTATAGAGCGTTCCCGTTCCTTTTTTATTTGTTTGCAATTGTTTTATTACAATATTTTACGTTTAGTATTTTTTACTAATATAAGTTTATAGTCAGAAGGAGATTGGCTATCGCGTCAAAGAAGCTGATACAAATGAAAAACATATGGTTGAGCTAATGCAAAACAGCACAAATAACATTCGTAATAACTTGCATATTTTCCCAGTGGCAATATATGGGTGTGAATCCTGGAGAATCACCAACAAAGTTAAAACTAAAATATTAGCATGTGAAACAAAATGTTACAGAAAAATCCTCAAAATTCCATGGACCAAAAATATCACCAATGTAGCCATCCTGAGAGAAGGGAATGTTAAAGAAATATCACTAAACAGTATGGTTCTTTCCAGAAAACAAGAAAATTTTAAGTAGGAAGCCAGAGGATAATATTTTAAAAATTCTTGAGACTAACGGGAATTGAACCAGTCCGTTCTACGGCACCAAATCGCCTAGCAACAATTGCACTCGCGTTTTTCAGTACTTGACTAACTAATACGGATATTATGTTATGTGTTTGTTGTTACTGAGGATATTTCAATACCTGTACGGGATGTTTGTTGTTGTTGTAATAGTCCTTGTCTCGATTGGTCCGTTCGGGTGACTTTGTGTGCACGATTTGAATGGCTTGATAAAATCGCATCTTTTTTGGAGATGCGGTTAGTCAAGTACTGAAAAACGCGTGTGCAATTGTTGCTAGGCGATGTGGTGCCGTAGAACGGACTGGTTCAATTCCCGTTAGTCTCAAGAATTTTTCAGAAAACAAGAGAAGATCATAATGATGGGTATGATATCAGGGAGACAAATAAACAGCAGACCAAGCAGAAGATGAACGCATGATATCACAGACAATCTGAGCATGACAGTAACAGAAGCAGGCAAACTAGCTCAAGATCGACATGAGTTGCGAAAGCCTGTGATGACTGCTACATCCTGTTCAGGATATGCTACCTGATGATGATGCCTAGTTCTATTTGAAACAATAACGGCAATTAATTGTGTGCAGTGATATTACTTATTTTTTTGGTAATCGCTGCACTCTCTACTTTGTGGATTATTCTTTGGCATTTTGTTTATTATTTATTTTAGTTTGCAAGTATTTTAGTTTACAAGTATTTTAGTTTACAAGTATGTCGTAATGTTTTATTTCAATTTTCTCAAGTTTTATTAGAGATTACATGGACTAGTCTGAATCTCGTCAATATCCTTAGCCAACATCACGTGATCACCATTAACAAGTTAACCACACTAGTAACTAACTCATCAGTACCAATTAGGGAACATTACAATAGATACAGATTTCTTGTAAAAATAATAAAATCCTGCAAGAAAACTGTAAAGTGGCAATTTCTGCATTACAGGAATCTGTTTCAACGTAATATTAAGAAGAAAAAAACATCAGTAGATATAACTTTGACGAGATTACCATAGATAAATACAACACGAAACAAGATCTGAGTATGGATATAAACAGTGAAACTTGGTGAAAGACTTAGATAAAAGCATTAGGTAAAACAAGAACAACCTGGGTAGAATGAAGTTTTGGGGTGTTTACACAATATCCTATTAGGAAAATAGAACATGACAAACTCCCATCACCCTAATCTCTCTCTCTCTCTCTCTCTCTCTCTCTCTCTCCCCCTCTGCTCCTTCAGGGCCGAATACGGCAGGCAAGATTGATGTCCAGTGTAAGCGATATGATAATGTCGTGTGTAATTGTTATTGTATGTTGTTGAGACCCGCACATGCATGTTGTGTTTTATTGTTGTTCTAACAGACGACACTCACACTATCGTCCCTTAATGGCATTTCCCTCCCCCCCCCCAAAAAAAAACCCCCAAATAACAAGTAACGGAAATAAATAAATGGCATTCAGAAAGTAAGAAATGACTGTTTTTTTTAATTTAAATAGGTAAAACCTCCCCTAAATTAACACGTATCTACGGCCCTGTTCTCAATGATATACATTATATTCTCTTATTTGTATTTCTAGGCAGTCTTACACAATGATATACATCTAGTCAGAAAATATGCATACATTTACACAAATTCTCCATTTTCTAAATGAATCAGAGCTAAATGCTTAGTTTCACTAGCCTAAAAGAATGTCATTAAGCGGCCCCCTGACAGAATTGAGATTATGTGTGTGTATATATATATATATATATATATATATATATATATTATACATGGGGAAAGGTCTTCAAATCACAGTTTGATTGTTACATATACAATACAAAAATCTATTATATTACTATATTCTGTAAGGCTATACTTTATCGATTCCTAATGTGTTCATTATACAATCTCAGTGGCGTGTTATACTATCTCACTAGCATCTTATACTATCTCAGTGGCGTGTTATACTATCTCACTAGCATCTTATACTATCTCAGTGGCGTGTTATACTATCTCACTAGCATCTTATACTATCTCAGTGGCGTGTTATACTATCTCACTAGCATCTTATACTATCTCAGTGGCGTGTTATACTATCTCAGTGGCGTCTTATACTATTTCGCCTACAATTGTTCACAGTTTTCTTTAAATGAACCATATTATTTTATATTAACTATCAAATACTGCATATTTCCCATTAAGGAGTTGCAGGAAAATATTTTATAGCTGTGTGATGTATGTTTGTTTTGAGTTCGCTCCATTGTAACCAAAACGGATATCCGTGCGATTTCCACCGCGAGCGTGATTACGTTGTGTTACCGTTATGCGCCTTGTAGGCCTAGCACATTCATTTCGGCTTGCCTTGACAATTCGAGTGGGCTACCCTAGCCTGTGACAGCCTCCCTATCTGTCGCCAGGCACGCGTGTGTGTGATGACTTTTCGCCCAGACGATTTTTCCTCACGTCTGTCTCACACGAGGTGTTCCACCGTCTATGAACATGCCTCGTGTAATTGGACGTACTGTGCCTGTGCCATTGGGCACTGAACCGTTTCTCATCCGTGAGCCTGGTTCCTTAAGTGGAAGAACTCAACAGAAGAGTTGGACCCTTGCTCTTTCGCCCTCTTAGCCGAGGTGTCATTCACTGACATCGTGAACCCCTTGCCCAAGTTTGAGTCTCACACAACGCGTTTGAGAGCAAGGCGTTCTCGAGCTGAGCGACCTAGTCCCAATAGCGACTGAGCCCATCAGGTACTGAACCCTTTCTCTCTGCAGGTGTATTTCCGGTATAGGAAAACCTGACAGTAGAGTTGTGTCAGGGCCAAAATCGTTGTCTCTTTTGTTCCTGAGCCCATCGGGTACGGAACCCTTTCTCTTTGCGAGCATGTTTCCGGTATAAGAAAGCTCGACATTAGAGTTAGGCCAGGTCTTTTTGCTTTGCTAGACGCCCATTATTGGGTATGGGTCTCTGCCTATAAGGAAATCCGGTAACTAGATGCTCGTCACGAGCTACAGAGCTTGTAGTTCCCATTTCCGTAATCGCTTTCACTTTCTATTTGCAGTTGGCGCTGCCCTCTGGCGCTGTTCTGCCCTTCCATTTTTTCCATTGTACTCAGTATGGAATATATCTGTCATTCGCCATGCATCCACCTTTTCATGCCATTTTCATTAGCCGCCCCTCCAATGTTAGGACTGGACTAACTAGCTTCACTGTATGTCGACAATGTCGCTGTATGTGTTGTTGCTTGTGGTGTCGGAGATATTGTCTGTCTTTTATGCATTCAAATCTCTTTCCATCTGCTACCTCCACATCCTCGGACACGATCCCCAAATTATGTGGCCAGAATCAGCTCGAGCTGCTGTATTTCTGTTTCCGGGGGCACCACGAGGAGGTACATTTGGGATCTTGGTTATCTGCTAACCCTGGGTCCGCCGAGAGCAATGCGTTCCCTTTGCACCCCATAGCTGTGTGATAAAGGCCGCATGATCTTGCTGTCGCCACGTCATGTACAGGGTGAGTTTTTTTCTTTTAAATTTACCCTCTGACAGAAAAGAACCCAGTCCTTACCGGGGATCGAACTCTAGACCTCACTAGTGTGAGACCAATGTTCTAACCTCTTAGCCATGCTCCACACGTTATACTAACATCACGAGGTAATTACTTCATAATATGGGTTTACAATTTCGTGCGCCATATACATGAATACTGTTATTTTGTTTACTCGATGTGTGTTTGTTTTGTTGCAAAAAGAAAGTCTGCTCGAGTCTTCGAATCAGTCTATTTTTTATATTTTGTCATTTTTAATTTTATTATATATTAATATTGCTAATAGAAGTAATATTATTCGTTAACTCCTTGTCAGATGTGTAGGCTCATTGGCACTAATAGAGCGATTGTACAAACGAATGTTATCCCCGTTCTATGTACTAGATCCTACTGGAAATATAGTACGACTATTGTCGTCCTATAGAAGGGATCACATGGCAGTTTGAGTGCGAGGGTTAATTTCTTCCTTTGTTTTGCATTTATATTATTATTCACCAATATCCTTGTCATGTTGGATATCAAAATTCATATTAAACTCCCGACTTCCTCCAACATTTTCTCCTGATAGCATTTCTCCAAAAATTATTTATTCCTTAACTATCGACTTTATGACATAAACAATAATATATGTTACAATAATTTTTTTTCTATAAAATGTTCCAGTCAAGAACAAACATACAGATGTAGCAATTGTTTGTTCCAATGTTGTGAAATAGTCAATATATCGTTCAACTGACATAATGAACTAAAGTGTGTACGAATTTTGCACTCCTCACAATTAAACTGAGAATCAAAGACACAAATACCGCCGCTTCTAGTTGTTCCTAATTATTGTTGTTATTACTATTAAAAATGATATACGGTTCATCCTCTTTATTATGATTAGAATCTAGTCTAATTGTATTCCTTGATACCAATACGATATATTTATTGACAAGCTGGTTAGAAACCTTGCACAATTTCAGATATCTGCTTTGGCGTGATAAGCTGTCCTAACTAGGTGTGGGCTGTGATATATATTCTCCTGATTATTATATCAAATCTTGTTTTGTTCATATTATAAATAGCTGCCTATATTATTGTTATCTTCCATAAAACTGGTTAAGGTAATACGATAGTGAACATTAATCTCGAAGATATTGGCGTTGTCATATAATTTGTTGAACATCGATATTGTCTATTGTCTTTCCCCATGTGGTTTTTTATCCATTCTTGTCGTTAAGCGTAGGGGTGATTGAAGATCGAGCTTGTGTTTCAAGGCCAAATGTGTCGCCTCGGCAGTGATATGACCGTGTTTTTTCAAGATGTCACTGACGTTTTCTACTCGTGGTCTTCCTCTGGCGCTGTACCCTTGTCGCATTTGGTTATATGACTAAGGGCAACTTGTCGTGGCACATTCTCATAATGTGACCAAACCACTTCATCTGCTGTTTTTCTATGTATTTTGTGCAAGGTATCATACCTATTCTTTCCCTGTTGTCCGCATGTCGTAATCTATTGAACATTTCCTCAAGCATTTCATCTCACATGTCACTTTCTTTCTATAATGTGAAAATTAGAGAGACCAGGTTTGGCACTGATAACACAGACCATTAATATTATCTACTTTATTATAGTCTTACGCTTTCACATAATTAATGTGGTCTGGCTTCGGCGGTAGAAAGGTGTGTATGTTGTCATGGTTGAAAGGTGTGTATCTTGTCATGGTTGAAAGGTGTGTATCTAGTAATAGTTGAAAGGTGTGCATCTTATCATGGTTAAAAGATATGTATCTAGTAATGGCTGAAAGGTGTGCATCTTGCCATGGTTAAAAGGTGTGTATCTAGTAATAGTTGAAAGGTGTGCATCTTATCATGGTTAAAAGGTGTGTAGCTAGTAATGGTTGAAAGGTGTGCATCTTGTCATGGTTAAAATGTGTGTATCTAGTTATGGTTGAATCGTGTGCATCTTATCATGGGTATTCTTTATTGTCCTTCACGTTGGATGATATCTAATGTGGATTCTTTGTCTAATGACGTGGTGTCGAGAAGTGAACTGTCTATATGATTGTATTACACTCTGCTATGATTGTCTTATCATCTGCTATAAACACAATGATTCTTTTACCCTCTGCTATAAAGACGAAGATTGTTTTACTTTCTGCTATAAACAAGATTATTGTTTTACCTTCTGCTATAAATACGATGATTGTTTTACCCTCTGCTATAAACATGATGATTATTTTACCCTCTGCTATAAACACGATGATTGTTTTACCCTCTGCTATAAACATGATGATTGTTTACCATCTGTTATAAGCACGAAGATTGTTTTACCATCTGATATAAACACGAAGATTGTCTGCCCTCTGCTATAAACTCGAAGACATAGTGTCAATCTTTGAAACGGTCGCATGTAAATATTCCTATTTCGGATACATTCAAAATATTTTAGCTTTAGTGATTTTCCAGGCAATAATTTACATTTAGCAGGTAGCCATTGCTTCGTACATAGTACGGTTGGACAGTTACTTGCGTCAGTGATTGAACCTGCTACCTGTATAGAGCAAGACAAGCTTCGCACCTCTACCCCACAGAGCCGAATAAACGGATCCTCCCTCACTTTAATTCACATTCACATGTTACATGAAGTTCAGGTTATAATGTTGCTAATCTATTATCCCCAACACCATATGGGCTACAGCAACAACACGAAAACAATAATAATGTTGGTTCCAAGTATACCCACGTTATTAGATCAACAATACGTTTAACATCACATGGCAGACCGATTTGCTAACAAGATGGATGGACATAATAGCCAAAGGCTAGAAATCTTCGAGACAGAAAAAAAATACATTATTGCTTATCACGGTATAAAACCGTAGCCATGTGGTTATTTTAATGTCTCATTTGGAAGATTTAGTTGAGTTTGTTTTTGTGTCTGAACACTAGAATTTCAAGCATATTTTTAGGAGAATATATACAATTTAGTTTCAAAGAAAATATGACAAAATGTCTCCTAGTTGTGACAATATATTGTTCGCGACTACGTACTTCTTAAAACTAAGCTTGGTTTTTTTATTTCAACGTTCCATTAGTGTATTTACTGCATTGAAGTATAATGTGAAATGAATCCCTATATTAAAGATGATTATATCAATCTTTCTATAATGTGTTTATTGTTAGTGCACTTGTTGTGTGTTTGTTCTTGATTATTGGTACATATTGATGTTTGTTTGTTTGTTTTACTTTACATCAAGTACCGTCTCCGCATACGTAGGTTGTTACTCTACACTGGGAAATTTATCCATAGACCTCCAATATCCCGTCTCTTGTTTTGCTAGTGTACTCTGCTAAACTGTACCTGTCCATCTTGTGATGTTACTTACCCACTTGTATCTCTGCCTACCTCTTGCTCTTTTCCCTTTGACTTTACCTTCAAGTAAGGTCTTCAATAAGGTGTCATGTCTTTTAATGTGTCCAAAATATTGTATTTGCTTGATCTTTATTTCTCGTAGTAATTATTTCGTATAGTATGCGTTTTAGACCCTATTTATTTGTTTTCTATTTTTTGCATAATGTTCTCCCTATTCTTCTATATACCTACGTCTCAAAGGCATCAATTCTGTCTTCTTGGGGATCTCCCTGGCGTAGTGGTTAAGCTCATCGCCTTGTGTTCAAGAAGTCACTTGTTCGAATCCGGCTCGTGTCGTCTAGTTTATAAGGTGGATGTTTTTGGAGATCTCTGTTGATTATCACTTGAAGTTACGGAGTTACGTGCTATGAATGGTACTCTCGGCAGGTGGCGTACCGCTTCGTTGAGAGTGACGGAGTACATATGGAAAACAGAGTACAGTGAAGTCAATCTTCTACGGCTTTTAAACCCGTTTAATTCTGTCTTCTAATTGTTTCTTTAGTGTCCATGTGCCGAACCATACATTTATATAGAATAGATGTAGCATTTATAATTCTTTCTCATTTTTAACTTGTTTGTAATTTGTTTAGATGTTAATATTTTCCTCATGTCATTGAAGGTACATTTAGCTATTCCTATTTTCCCTTTAACTTCTGTTTCACATTAGCCGTTATTATATTGTTTGTTATTAGTGATTCATTAATCTTCGTTACTATGTGCTTCCACGTTTTGTCTATAGAAATCATTTTTTTCTGATGTCCCAGGTATTATCTATTTATAACATATCAATAAACTAATATGGTATGACAATGATGACATGAAAACAAATGGTAGCATATCCTATTCAGGACGTAGCCATCAGCCTTTATTTTTTAGCTGTAGCGATTTTCTAGGCAATGTTGAAACGTTCAGGAGTGTGCCACTGCTTTTTGAACAGACCGTATGCGCACTTGCCTATGGTGGTATTTGTGACCGGTACCTTGACTACCGGTACCGGTACTATGATGAAATTTTTAATTTCAATGATGAAATCCACTAGTAAAACAATGAATAACAATAGCTATCTATAAATTACATTTGTATAAAACTGCTAATTCCTGTAATGTCAATTTGTAATGTACCCACAATCAGTAGACTGGTTGAAGATAAATATGTCATTATGTCACATACTCTAAGCGTGAAACACTGCTATTGAGATGCCAAAGTTTACGGAAGCGATCAGCGTACACATGACTTTTTGTCGAATTAAGGACAATAATGGTGGTCACAAAAATAAAATATTGCATTACTGTTTAAGGAGATACTGGGAGATACTAGGAAATACGATCAATACTTTCTGTGTAGGCAGATCAGTAAACATTACGTGCTCTGGTTGCTGATTCGCAACGTTGTCAGTTCAGTTTGCTTATGCTGGCCCGAAGATCAAACTTCATTACTTTAACACAATTTGAGCCCATATTATCCTCATCGAGAGATTGGTGCTCTAATCAAGTTACTACCAGATCGATAACTTAACAACAGTTCAATATTTTAGTTAACACATAAAAGCCCCAGAAATTAAACAGAAAATGAGGCAGATATAATTCTGGATTTTTAAAAATAAATATCTAATTTTATTTGAAAATGTTGACCTCTTCTATTAATCGAACCTGCAAGTGTTACACTGAATAATAGATTATGTTGGCTATGGGTTGCCATAGTTGTTTTTGTTTTTTGTGTGTATGTGTAAGAATAATAATTTATATGAAATAGTGGATTGATAACCCAAATCAGTCAAATTACAAATCATCATCATTGAGTGCCGTCTCCGCAGGTTGACTGCAAGGGATCTCCATCATCCCATGTCTCTTGTCTTGGTGGTGCATTATGCTAGACTGTAACCAGTCCATCTTGTGATGGCACTCTCCCACTTGTACATCTGCCTCTCTTTGACTTTACCCTCAAGTAAAGTCTACAATAAGGTGTCAAATTACAAATGAAAGAGGCTAATTCCTAGACTAGTGATTGCAATACCGGACCCCTTTACCAATACCGGTATTTTCGATCTTGATGTTTACGAGTACCGGGATCCCGATATTATCAATATTTAGAGAAGATTTTGTCGAGAATAGAGTTAATGATGTTTCAAAGAAATAAAATCATTCAGAAATAGTCACATTTTAATGTTTAATAAAGCTGTTAACTATAGCACAAATGTGTATCTTTAGACATTAATTACAAAAACAAAAATAATATTCTTAACATTTTAATTTAAGTAGTTTTATTAACCAAATACTAAAATAATTTTTTTCTTATTTTTGTGTGTCAAATTTGAATAATAAAATCGTAAAAATAACACGTGTCTATTGTTTGATCGCTAAATTTTGAGCGAAAATGGTTATAAAAAGTAACCTGATGACGAGAACACACGCTCGCACTCCACATTTAGGTTTTATCTTTTTAATAGTTCCCCATTACTTTCTATCAACTAGAAGAGAAAATAAATCATTTATAACAGTAAATATCAATTAACAAAAATATATTTAGTATATCTATTTAAATGAAATTGTTTTGATCTGTGCAACTTTTAAAAAATGTTTAATTTTTTCATGTAAACGATTGTCTGGGTACGGCACAGAAACACTGGCCATTCAGACTATAATTTAATAGCCTGAAAATGATAATAAATTATGAAGTGAATTATTAATACTTTTATCATAGAAGTAACAAAACGCATCTGTGTCTTAAACTTAAGGAACTCGTTTACCAAAATACGGATTTAGTCATAAGTTTGCAATATGTAGGTACTTGATATAAATAAAGGAACTCAGGCAATCAAACATTTTGTTATAAAAGGTTTACTCCGTGATTCTAGTGCAACGTATTATTATTTCTATATAATTCATGTTATCAATGAACTGTTAATGTATACACAATTCGCTCTTTATTCAACTATACCGTTTATTTGTCATAATATAAAAACATTTACTTAAAAAACCTGTACATTCACCTTGCGACTCACGTTACTCGACACTTACACACTACATACACACGATATAAAAATAAAACTAATCAAAACGCATGCTTCTTTACAATGAAACTCATAACACAGATCAAACTCGTTTGTCGTGTCTCAAACAAGAGACACGTGGTGTGAGGGTTCGTACATCACATACATTGTTGGCATGTTTTGTTTCAAATACTCTTACGGAAAGTTACCATTGGAAACTAAGAAAAGTCATTTATATTTTTGGATAATGAAATTTCTCAAATCCCCGTTTCTGAAATTCAATCCCGCTTTTTTAAACGTCCGTTTTTAGTCCGGTATACCGGAATTTCCTAGAGCGGAGATCTCCGTTTTCCACCCCTATCCTTCACTAGAGCATTGTATGTTTTTATATCGTTGTTC
>CM067299.1:109251827-109439327 GCA_034231615.1 Meghimatium bilineatum | reverse complement strand
GTCTAAAAGGATATGATATCTGCTTAGAACTAAAGGTATTAATTCCTCATCAGATTATCATCTATTATGTGTATAAAGTATCCTTAATTTTTGTCTGTACAACTAGTAGTTTACTCCGTTTTTATTGTTTACCCATATTATTTATTGTTTTGCTCCGTGTCGGCGTGGTGGTACAGTGTCCGTCTGTTACGACTAAGATACCGTGTTCAAATCCCGTCCCAGAAATAGTGTTTCCGTATCAGCAGAAAGAAATAGCAAACTAATGCACGATTTTATATTGCCTAGAAAATCAATACAGCCAAAAAATATGAGGTTGATGGCTATGTTATGAATAGTTGCAATGATAAATGCTACAAATTTATCGTTAACCTAATATCTTTGTCTTTTATTATATTTATTTAGAATAACCACACAGCAAACTTTGAATAACTGATTGAGTGTCCAATTTGTGCGTTAAACATACAAACACACAGACAGAATACAAGAAGAGAGAAAATAGTGAGCTTTAGACATATAACCACACAGACAAGATACAAGTAGAGAAAAAAAGTTTGTTTGTGTGTTTAGACGTACTCAATCAATCAATCAAGTGACATACCGAAAGGCTCATGTGATTATGTATCTCTTTCTACGACTCTCTGTATCTTGTGTTGTCAATATGTTCGACTGGTGAACTTCTCTTGTGCCATAATACTATTCCATTCAGCAATTTCTCTCTTTGTCGTCCCCTGTCTCTTCTCCCCTTGATCTTTTCAGAGGTTACTAAGTGTTCAAGATGTGTTCTTCTCAGTCCATGACCCAGAAACATTGGCTGTCTGCTTCTAATATTTGATATGATTAATCTTCTTACGCCAGAATCAATGAGAAGATCTGCATTAGCTTTCTTAGCTGTCCATGGCATTTTAATTATTATTCTTAGAAACCACATCTCTATAGCCTCCATTTCGTTTTAAATGTTTTTGTTTAGAGTCCACGTTTCACATCCATAAAAAAGAATTAGTTCGATATAACATCTCAGCACTCGAATTCAGATCTGCATTTAGACATACAATCACACAGAATACAAGTACAACACAGAATACAAGTACAACACAGAATACAAGTACAACACAGAATACAAGTACAACACAGAATACAAGTACAACACAGAATACAAGTACAACACAGAATACAAGTACAACACAGAATACAAGTACAACACAGAATACAAGTACAACACAGAATACAAGTACAACACAGAATACAAGTACAACACAGAATACAAGTACAACACAGAATACAAGTACAACACAGAATACAAGTACAACACAGAATACAAGTACAACACAGAATACAAGTACAACACAGAATACAAGTACAACACAGAATACAAGTACAACACAGAATACAAGTACAACACAGAATACAAGTACAACACAGAATACAAGTACAACACAGAATACAAGTACAACACAGAATACAAGTACAACACAGAATACAAGTACAACACAGAATACAAGTACAACACAGAATACAAGTACAACACAGAATACAAGTACAACACAGAATACAAGTACAACACAGAATACAAGTACAATACAGAATACAAGTACAACACAGAATACAAGTACAACACAGAATACAAGTACAACACAGAATACAAGTACAACACAGAATACAAGTACAACACAGAATACAAGTACAACACAGAATACAAGTACAACACAGAATACAAGTACAACACAGAATACAAGTACAACACAGAATACAAGTAGGGACAAAATATCTTACCTTGTTAAGAGCATCACCAGCATCATCAATTGTCATCTTCGCTTCTCAAATTGCCTGCAATGGAACATCGCCATCCTCTATCTTCTGCCTTATTGTGTCACACAGCTAGACTATATTATGTCTCTCTCATAATTTGTCTTGTTCCCACATGCATCTCTATCAAACATTCACCTGTCTCCCCTCAGATCTACCTTCAAATAAAGGTATTTATCGAATGTCAATATCCAACAAGCTCTTTTAATATATCTAAAATATTTCATTTATTTGCTTGAATATCTTTTTTTTTCCACCGTAGTATTGTTAAACCCATTGATGTTCTTTTATTTTTATGAGTATTATTTTTAATAGCAATATTACAAACGCATCGATTATGTGCTATCTGTGTTCATTATCCATGTGTGTCATCAATTTACAGTGTAATAGTATCACCATGTTCGAATTCCCACCTCTTGGGAAATGTACCGTAATATGAGAGTAGAGAGTCTCACACATTCTTTTGGGGATAATAGAGAAGTGGACAGACCGGGACACATTAGGACCACTGAAAGCAGAGGGTAGCACTTAACGGGGATTGATATCATATAATGAATCTTGACACGTCAGTCCAAAAATGTTAATGGCAACTTAAAACACAAAAGGGCCGAACACGCCCAAATTGTACACCGCAGTCAACTTTGCCGGCGGTAACAGAACACAGAGAAATCACCGGATTAGATTCAGACACGTTTAAGTACGTATCGGGATGGATAGGGTGACTGTGATGTGTATGAACGCATAGATTGGTTGAAAGAGGAGAGCTGGGGGGATCAGTTTTTGGTTAGTTGTGGGACTTAGATCAGTTTGGGGGGGGGGGGTAGTCATTTTTGGGTTTTGAAATCAGTGGGCAGTTGAGTTGTGGAGTTCGGAGCGCACAGTTGTACTCGGGACTAGGGCAGTTGAGTTTTGGAGTTCGGAGCGCACAGTTGTGCTCAGGACTAGAGGATTCCAGCTCTGGGAGTTGAGGTGCACGGTTGTGCTCGGAACTAGGTAGTCTGAGTTTGGGCCAGCGCCGGACGGGTGCCCCAAAAGTAGACTGTATTTACAGAGTAGATCCATACATTTGGATACAAGTAATTTGTAGAAAGATCCAGAATATTGGATACACATATTTTGTTGAAATATTTCAGCACAATTTGGATACACATATTTGTTATAGATTCCATAATTATTGGACTGTCAGATTTTCATTGAGAATTGATATTATGCTTTTTCTTTATTTGACGAATGTGGTAAATAAAGTTCACTATATGGGAATTTGGAGTTACAGAGTTGTAACGTTGTTTCATGTATGTTACGCTTGGATATAACTGGTGACATAGCAGCGTCCTCTTCACTCTACAATAACTAACAGCACTTTTCACGCTACCACAACAGCAGACGTGGTGTTTTACAATTCTCATTGTTTATTTGCTATTTCTTTGTGTGGATATTCCTAGTTCCCCATTTACATTTAACGTGTGTTTCGCTATTTCAATTTTCTTCGTATCTTCTGTTTTTCATCTGCCATGATTTGTGATAATGTGTTCAATATAGGTTCCATATAAGGTATGGAAACACAACAAAATAGAAACGAAAGTGTTATATATTTTTTTTTCGGTTGCACCATATGGCTGTGAAACATGAACCCTAAGTAAAACAGCGGCAAAGAAGATTAACGACTTTGAGATGAAAGGCTACAGAATGATACTTAGGAATATCATGGAAAGAAAAAAAGAGAAACTCAGATATTATAAACGCATTGAAGACTCTAGAGTGTTGATTACTAAACACAATAGCATAAAGAAATAGAAAACTACACATGTGTGGTCATATAAAGAGACACAACTATTGAGAAAGACAAATAATGGAGGACAGAGTACCTGGACGGATAAGGAAAGGCAGACCAAGAAGACGATGGACTGGCGATATTAAAGATAACGTCGTTGGAAAATGCAAGCCGAATCGTCCAAGATAAAGAAGTGTTCATTAAGTTCATTGAAGACAACGTTCTGGAGAGAATACGTCACGTGACAGGTGTTCAAGATATAGTTAACGATCTGCTTGTTACAATATTTTTCCGTATATTTTGTGTTAGCGTTTGTAACTCTGTCAAGTGGTTGACATCTTGTTTTTTTTGTTTTCTGGGTAAAACGCGGAGATAAACATAAGCTAATTTTCGAGGAGACATACGGTTTTCCCATAAGTGCTCATTTGTCTAATCTATTGCTGAACAGAAAGTGTACGACCAGCACCACTTAAAACACTGGATCAGTGGTGATGACGCTATTTCTTGACCTTTTCGATAGCATATACTTTGGTTCTCTACTTCCATTCAAGAAAGATCTAAACCAGTGCAGTCTCTGATGTTGTATATCAGGTTTCATGTTGTCCTCTATCACTTTCAACTGTTGTCTGTATGATCGTTTATTACAGGGAATCATGTCTGCATACATCGTTATCCACAATCTCTGATGTTACCAATTCATGATTGTATTATCTACCTTCCCTATGTTTCTTCAACCTTCAACTGTTCCCTGCAAGATCATTGTGGACAATAAATCATGTTTAGGTAGATGTTCACAACATGCAATTTTTTTGCAATCTTACTGTACGACAAGTTTGCGCTTTGTGATCCTGTGATACTCTGAGCCTTATTTTTTACCTACATTTCTGTGTTAACAATGACGATACACAATTGTCTCTCCCTGTGTGACATGTCCGTTACATAACGTTGTCATGACTGCCACTCTGTAAGCATCTCGGTTCTGTGCAAGCTGCCCAGCTTCTTCCAGCGGCATGCTCAGAAGGTCTTCGATGGCATGTGTACATCATAGTCTTGGTCTGCCTTTTGTTTTCTTTCCCTGAAATTTACCTTCCACGATTAATCTTTCAATCATTGTCTCGCGTTATATGTCCTAAATATGTTAGATTGCATTATTTTGATAGTCTTGAGGAGCGAGTCTTCTTCTATGTTCAGATCTTTACGAAAATATACGTTAATTTGTCTTTCTGTCGATGATAATCTTGGGATCAAGTATGTCTATAATTTCGAATACCGATATGTTCATTTCCATTGCAGATGTCACTGCCCACATCTCACAACCATATGTTGTCACTGGAGAGATATAGCGTGTCAATAATTGTAAATTTAGTTATAGATATTGATTAATGTCTACTCCTACCGTTAGTAGAAATATGACTTGCAGCTCATATTGATGACTATCAGACATTTGTGATACTCTATGTCATAGTAATTTTAAGCCAACAAAAAGAATACAACTGCGCAACACTATCAAGGTGGTTACAAAAAAGCTAACCAGAATTTTACAAAAGTAAAAAAAAATAAATGTAAGAAAGATGTAAATGTTGTAGATAACTTGATTAAGAAATTATTAAATGAGCAATTCATAGACTTTTGTAGTGCAAAGAAGAAATCCACAATTCTAAAACGAAAAATATGGAAATCTGTAAGAGGTGCTGGATTTATATTTCGCAAATATACATGTGAAAGAAGCTTCATTTAGTATCTCTCAGAAGTAAATATGTAAGACAAATTAGGGAGATGCGTAAAGAAAATTATATTGCAAATATAGATGAAACATGGATAAATGGTCATCACACTAATGAAAAGGTATGACAATCTGAAGATTATTAAGAGATCATTAAGAGACATCTACCGAGCAGCATAGGTGAAAGATTGATAATGGTACATGCAGGCAGCATATAACACTGTCTTCTTAAGAATGGTGAACCTATTTTCATTTTCAAATCTACTGATAATCGAGACTACCGTGCTGAGATAAATTGTCATATATTTAGCGAGTGGATAGAGGAAACAGAACTTCCATCGTTCGATAGACCCTCCTGTCTGGTTATGGACAAGACGTCCTACCATAATGTTATTGCATATGAAGCTAATATCCCTACATCATCATCTACTAAGGAAAAGGTATAAATATGGTTTAAACAAGAACATATTTCATTTATTGAAATGCTCATGAAACCGAAGTTACTGTTGTAGGTAGTAATGCACACAGATGAAAGACTTTCCACATTGATGAAATTACAGAGAAGCATGAACATAGGTGTCTAAGATTACCAACTCATTATTCACATTTAAATCCAAAATAATGTGTTTGGGCTAAAATTAAAAGGAAGCAGTGGAAAAAGAAAATAATACCTTAAAACTTAATAATGTTCCAAAAAATTTCATATACTATGATCTCCACAATTGACAAAGAATTATGGATAAAATGTGAGGACCATATATTGAAAGTGGAAGAAGAATAGAAAATTGAATAATTATGAAGAATTATGAAGAAAGAAAAATTATGAATAGAAAAATAAGAAGAAATAGAAACAAGGCCAATGAAAGACCGAGAAGAAGAAGGATTTAGATAACATTAATATAATTGTGAACATATGAAAACAATACAGCTGAAGGGACTGTGACATCTATCATTGTAAAGACATGCCAAATACTGATATATAATACATACTCTTGCTGGACAACAAGACCATATTGACAATCATTAAACGTAGTAAGATTTTGTAAGTTAGTCATTTGATGAGAAAATAATTTCTCTCTAAAACAATCATCACACAGAGCAAAGTAGAAACTATAAGGAGAAGAGGTGGCCAACATACACTCTGGACTGATAATATTATAGACTGGACATTTTTTAATCTCCCTGCATTGTAACATGAACTGATAAACTGTTGTGGTCAAAAATTACAAAATGCCACAACTAGTACTTATAATTTTTATATTAGGACGAAGATGATGATGACTACGGTGAGTACAATGTGTATCTACGTTTATTTTAAATTAATAATAATGTAAATAATACTAATATTTTATTAACGTTTAACTGTTAACTTTATATCTCGTTGCATATAATCTCAACGCAACGAAAGAAAAAGATTACATTCTAAATACTTAATTTTTTTCCATGTTACAACACATGAACGATACATACCTATACCAGCAATTACTGTAACATTTCTTCTGAATATAAAATAAAATCATGGCTATCTTAAAAAACGACATTTTAGCGGCTTCTGTGATAAATCCGTTCAGTCTAGATAATAATTATTCTTCTAAACGTGGTTATGAAATAAAACACTCATGCAAAATATGATGTCCATACGCTCAGTAATTACGGAGATAATGAAAATATCAGTGATCAACTATTGATGAACGCACTATAGTTGGGTGACTGAAGAAATCATTTCCTGGGGATTCCGTACAGTAATAAAAGTAAATTGTGTACTAATATGCTATGTATGGTTACTAGAAGGCAACAGGGGCAAAGGCCGACCAAGACGCCGTTGGACCAGACATTCAAGAATGCCTGCACATGTCACTGAAAGATGCAGGGCAACTTGCTCAAGACCGCGGAGAATTCAAGAGATCCATAGGAAAGACTACGTTCTGGAAAGAATATGCCACTTGATGATGATGGTTACTAGTAATACATTTCTTCAGTATCTATCTCCTATCCCGAAAAACGAAAAGTAAAATAAAAATTCAATTTTCATACCAGTAATTATATTATCAATATCAGACATGGACACTAAATATAGTTTGACTTTCACTCCAACCACAAATTCAATTTTCATACCCAGCAATTATATTATCAATACCAGACATGGGCACTACATATAGTTTGACTTTCACTCCAACACTGATATTGCTTTTCAAAATCACCGTTAACCTTGACAAGGACGATAGAGTCATCTCAGCCTTATTTTTAGGTATGCTTTGCATTTTCTATCGCTGCATATACTGGATCCGAGGTATTTGAAGGTATTCACCACATCAAGCTTATGTCCATTCATCATGACGTTAGTCTGTTTTTCTGTGTCAATGCTGTTGACCAAGATTTTGCTCTTTTCAGTATTGATTTCCAATCCGTAACTGCTGGTAACTTTTTCCAACTTTGCTGTTAACTCTTGCAATGATTGTTCGGACCCAGCTATAAGATCAATATCATCAGCGAAACGCAAGTTGCATATAGGGAAACATCCGATCGATATAGACGTGTTGTAGTCATGTAGTGTCTCCTGTATGATGTGCTCTAGTTATATGTTGAACAGTTTTAGAGATATTATGCAGTCTTGTCGAACTCCCATATTTGTTTTGAAAACTCTCCAATTGTATTGCTTGACACGACATCACTATTTGAACTTTTGTACAGCGCTTCAATAATGTATATGATTGCGGTGTCAAAATTACATTGTCTTAGTATGTGCCCAGACCATCATGCCAAACAATGTCAAAGGTGTTTGTAAAGTCAATGAAGTTGTGGTATAGATCACGTTGGTGCTGAATATGTTTTTCAATCAATGTTCGAATGTTAAATATTTGTTCAACAGTATTTATGTTTGCTTTGAAGCCAGCTTGTTCTTCTGCAATTGTTTCTTCCGACTTGTACTTGATTCTGTTAAGTAATATTAAGAACATCACTTTACTGGGATGCGCTATAAGGCTAATAGTTATGTAGATATATAGTAAAAGATGGATACACGGAAAGAAAGTTGAACATAACTATCAACATATTTGAACAACGTAACGACATTAAGGTTACTTATGTGTGGTAATACCATCATGCATGCAGGTGTGGTTGTGTGGTGGTCGGCTGGTTCACGTGCCCTGTTCTAGAATAGGACATATAGCACGGAGTCAACCCTACGCGTTTCCTGGTGGTCGCACACAAATGGAACATTTCAATTACAAGAGAGCTGTTAGCGTATGGATGGGCAACCTCACACGATTTATCTACCACGCACATAAGGATATGAAGGTTGGTCTTGATTGTTTTATCTACCAATTGCATCGTGTAAACAGATGTTTACTTTATATATCACTTACGAGTGTAAATTGTAATATATAATTTACATTAAATATACATAGATATAAAGTGATGTATTATTTATAAATAACCAAATGGTCAGAGGGTGTCCGACAAAGTGGATGGTGCCGCAGTAACCTAATGAACAAATATTCAAGCAAAATGAATTAAACAGGTTACTAAAACACTTACCTTGCCTATTAATAAAAATATATTTAAAAAAGTATATATAAAAAAAATATACAATAAAACTAAACAGGAAAATTCTCCACGTATCGGCTCAAATTGAACCTTTTTCAAGAGACAAACAACAGAAAACAACAAAATAGAAAACAAAATAGATGACTAGATTTCATCAAGCCCCCGTCTCCATAGCGCAGGGATGGCAACGCATCTATTTAAAGAGAAAATGCGTGCATTCATTATAAACAAACCGAAAGTGGGAAATTAGAGGCACTATAGATGTAGTTGGGATGTTTATAATGAGTGCAAGAATAATAAAAGAAAAAGATAAAAAAAATACCCCTTTTGTCACTTTATCAGACAGGCAGGTTTTAAGAACATAGTCACAACAGGCAAGACTGAAGGGAACAGAGACAGATGGGGACGTGAGAAAATATTCGTGTGGCAACCTAGCAAGGCTTGGAAACAACGATCCTGATAACAGTACTGTGAACAGAGAACCATGGTCACCTACGCCAACCAGAATGGCATATGATAATGATAGATGAGTAATGATAAGGTTGTGTGGTGGTGGGGTGAGTGGGTTTGGGAAGGAAGGATACAAGAAGAATCATCATTTGAAAACGCATGGAATGAATGTGAAACCAAATATAGACATAAACATATATATAAAACCAAACCTAAACATACATAGAAATGTATACACACACCAAGAGTTAAGAAATAAATATATAACAAAATGGACACAGATGTGTGAAGGATACCCACACAAAATGCACAGGCATGTAAATGTATCCACACATAGGAAAGGGCTCACACCAGAATAGGCATACATATTGACACAGAATGGAGGCACACATTTCTCCATATCTGTCTATATTTGGTTTCACATTCATTCCATGCGTTTTCAAATGACGATTCTTCTTGTATCCTTCCTTCCCCAAACACACTCACCCCACCACCACACAACCTCATCATTACTCATCTATCATTATCATATGCCATTCTGGTTGGCGTAGGTGACCATGGTTCTCTGTTCACAGAAGTGTTATCAGGATCGTTGTTTCCAAGCCTTGCTAGGTTGTCACACGAATATTTTCTCACGTCCCCATCTGTCTCTGTTCCCTTCAGTCTTGCCTGTTGTGACTATGTTCTTAAAACCTGCCTGTCTGATAAAGTGACAAAAGGGGTATTTTTCTTAACTTTTTCTTTTATTATTCTTGCACTCATTATAAACATCCCAACTACATCTATAGTGCCTCTAATTTCCAACTTTCGGTTTGTTTATAATGAATGCACGCATTTTATCTTTTAATAGATGCGTTGCCATCCCTGCGCTATGGAGACGGGGCTTGATGAAATCTAGTCATCTATTTTGTTTTCTATTTTGTTGTTTTCTGTTGTTTGTCTCTTGAAAAAGGTTCAATTTGAGCCGATACGTGGAGAATTGTCCTGTTTAGTTTTATTGTATATTTTTTATATATACTTTTTAAAATATATTTTTATTAATAGGCAAGGTTAAATTCATTTTGCTTGACGTATTCTTTACAAACGTTGTCTCCACCGTATATAATCTGAACACCTCTCTGTCCCTAGCAAACATACCTGCATTGGCCAGAGACATGTTCATACAGTCTTCGATAACGATGGCCCAGCGTCTCTTCATGGTCTTCCTCTTCTTCTCATTTTCGGTGTTGTGCCCTTAAGAATCAAACCTCCTTACGCTATCATAACTGTTTATGCTCATTAAATATAGCATTCGAGTACTTACGTTATCTGCTTGTTACTATATACATTCTCTGCTCTCTACATGACTTTGTCCCGCGGTCCCTATAGAAGTCTTGATTATCAAGTACTATAACGTCATGTAGTTCTGTCATAATGTTCCTTCATAAATTATTTTAGAGGCATAACTAATATGAGGGTGTGTACCTCTGCATCTTTGACAGTCCTTTGAGAATGGGAGGAGTCAAAAATTGGCAAAAAATCGACCCAATTAATGGATAGTCCCATTGTCGAATAATCCTCATCTCCAAAGAATATATATATATACATATATGCAAGTATATGGTGTGATACAACACTTGAAGATGTGAAATGGTCTATGATTGTGCTAGAAGTTATATTAGATCTGTTCATTAGCCATTATAGCATTTTAAAAATCATTTTCTCGTTTCTGACTGTACTAAATTTAGTCCAAACTTTCCGTTTCTGACTGTACTAAATTTAGTCGAAATTTAATCGTTTCTGACTGTACTAAATTTAGTTAAAACTTAACCGTTTCTGACTGTATTAAATCTAGTCAAAACTTAACCGTTTCTGACTGTACTAAATTTAGTCCAAACTTAACCATTTCTGATTGTATTAAATTTAGTCCAAATGAAACCGTTTCTGACTGTACTAAATTTAGTCCAAACTTAATCGTTTCTGACTGTACTAAATTTAGTCCAAACTTAACCGTTTCTGACTGTACTAAAATTTAGTCCAAACTTAACCGTTTCCGATTGTATTAAATTCAGTCCAAATTAAACCGTTTCTACAAGTGATTTTGCTGTCATTAATTCACTGTTTTCTAAAATTATAATCAAAGAACGTAGATGTTGGAGACATCAGTAGTCGCTTGTCGCTGAAATCTAACCTGAGCTGTAAAGACTTCCATTGGTATGTGGATAATGTATGGCCGGAATTGAACATTCCGGACGAGAATATGCTCCTATGGGGAGAGGTAAGTTTGTTTCTCGCTTCTTGTCATTATCTATCCATCTATCTGTCTATCTGCCCATCCATCCATCTATCCATCGATCCATCCATCCATCCATCCAATCTATTTGTCTGTCTTTTTTACTGTCCGTTCGTCTGTCTGTCTATGTCATGTGTCCTTTAGAGAACGTTGTTACCTCACTGCCACACTGTAAGCATCTCGTTCTGTGTAAGCTGTTGAATCTCTTCCAGTGTCATGTTTAGAAAGTCTTCGATATCAAAGTCCTGGTCTGCCTCTTGTTCTCCTTCCTGAATAGTTTCCTGCCATGATTTATCTGTCTAAACGAATGTATATTTTTATATGTCCAAAACATGTTTTATATTTGTATATTTTTAAAACTTGTTATCTTGCATTAAACAAAATATCTTTCAGGGGCCGCTCTTCTTCTATGTTAAAACTTTTAAGGATGCTTGCGTTGGATCGTCTTTCAATCCATGGTATTCTTTAATACATGTCTATAATATTTCATTTAAAATAACTATATTTTATTTTCCGTTCGGATGACATTGGTCACGACTCATAACAAAATCATATGTTATCACTTCCTGTTACAAAGATGTAGGTTTGAAATAATGCGTATCATCCTCTATAATTAGTTGCTATAAAGAAAGATGAATTATTCAACGAGCACACCTGTTAGAGGTAAGTGGAAATTGTAATATAACGACAACACAATCATTTGAAATGGCATGAGGTAGGTAGAAAGGTTTAGATAGCGAATCAATGATTGGAAAGCTTAGATATCGATTCCACAGTTGAACAACTTAGATATCGAATCTAGTATTGAAAAGCTTGGATATCGAATCTAAGGTTAAAATCGGATACGTTTCTTTCCTTATCTCGGATCACATTCTGATAATCAGTAAATTGTGAAGTAGTGCTGGAATAATGTATAATTACGAGTGGTTATGTCCAGTAGGACATGAAGGCGCATTAAAACTCAAGATAGATTCAATACACTTCACCGTACGGAGATTTTATGGGCTATAGCTTACTCAGAGACGATCGAGTAGGGGACACGATCTTACTAGAGACACTTGAAGTACAGCAGAGTAACGAGACTGTGAAGTGAAGGACAACACTGGAACTATAGACTATAACTGGAAGGGCAACACCGGTTCTAGAGACATGGCTTGAAGGACAAAATGGTAAGTAGAGACGTGAGTTTAAAGGCACAAAATATAATTAGAGGTTACGACTTGATGTGCAACAACGTGATCAGAGACTGACCTGAAGGGCACCTATAACTAGACACTGTGACTTGAAGGACAACAACGTAATTAGAGACTGACTTGCAGGGCGTCAATATAACTAGAGACTGGGACTTGAACTACATCATCGTAACTAGATATTGTCACATTTGCCCTGTGTTACTCCAGTCACCTTCTTCCTATTTAGTGTTGTTACCCTACACTGGAACATTTATCCCTATGTTCGTATCTCAATGAAGTTATATGCATATTTTTGGTCTCAAGATGCCACAATAATATCTTGAAGAACATGTGATAAGCCCTTACCCAAACAATAACCAACCTGAGAGTACACCTTGCTGGTAGGGATACTTCTGTTGAAATAACTGTGACAGTGATCAAACAGTGATAAATAAAATGCAGAGAAATATTTGTTTCTATAGAAGTAACCTAATCAATAAGTTTACCTTGAATTCTCAAATTAATTGTGAAATTAGAATTCTAAAACTGCTGACAAAGAATTAGTTGAAGACACACAACCGTTGTTTAGAAAATTCTAAGAGACTGAGGATCCGAATTTCTAAACGAATTCAAGTAAATTTGCTGCCAATAATGTGATGCTGGTAATATCCTGTTTACAGTATCAGTGGTGTCTGTGATACCTTTCTAATTATCTACTTTCTTCTCCAAGTGACATATGATTGATAGTATCAACACTTGCCGTTAAGCGCCGGGGTAAGAGCTTCAGTTGTCGGTCTAATGACAGATGTGTCGCATTGGTTGTATTGAGTCCTGGTTGGTTCAAGGTTATCTTGATGTTATCTATCCACGGTTTCTTGGTCTACATTTGGCCTTATATCCGGATATTATTTTGTTATAAGCTCTTATTAATATTTGGCTTGCGTTAATTTTCATAAAGTGACCGAACCATTTTACTTGCTGTCTTTCGATATGTTCAATACATTATATTATACCAACTCTTTTCCTAATTTCTTCATTTCTTATTTTATCTAGTTTAGTTAACATTGAAGTTTTTCTCAGACACTTCATTTCACATGTAACAATTTTCATTTGCTGCGAGACTATGTTTGTCATTGATTACAGAGTGAAGAGTGTTGGCACCAAAATTGTAAATATTATGTGCCTTTTGATTAAAGAGTGAAGAGTGTTGGCACCAAAATTGTAAATATTATGTGCCTTTTGATTACAGAGTGAAGAGTGTTGGCACCAAAATTGTAAATATTATGTGCCTTTTGATTATGCTAAGTGTAATATATGTATAATAATGTTCGAAACCACGTCTGGACATTAAAAACAACAACCGGGTTGTGATTTCTCACTTGACATGACCACTCCTCCAGTCGACTCAGCTGTAAATGAGTACCTGACGCATGAGTTAGGGAAGGTAAAAACAGCAAGGAAGGGAACTGGCCACCCCACCTAATAGTTGCTGCGGCTTAGTACATGAAGAGTTATCTTCATCCCCGACGACAGATGCCATGTGACCTACCTTTACCTTTATTTAAGTATAATATGGTCATCATCCGTTGCGGCTATTATTACTTCTTCAGATTCGATCTGGTACACATTTTCCGAGTTTGAGTTCACAGCGTAGCCAAAAATCTTATTTTGTATGTAATAAATGTCATTTTCAACCAGAAATTCTTTTAGTGTGCAACACTTTAGCTATTAGTTTTAGGG
Organism: Meghimatium bilineatum; assembly: GCA_034231615.1. Taxonomy (NCBI): domain Eukaryota; kingdom Metazoa; phylum Mollusca; class Gastropoda; order Stylommatophora; family Philomycidae; genus Meghimatium; species Meghimatium bilineatum. The sequence continues at coordinate 109,424,850 of CM067299.1, read as the reverse complement.
AAGTTGATTATCCTCTTCGCATACCAGACACGTACATCGGTCTTCAGATCTTCGCTTCATTAATTCTCTCAACGGTCTATAACGACTGGTGGTTCCTGTTTTATGTTGGTTCGTTTCTCTTTTTGAAATCTTTGTCAGGTGTTCTCTACGCCTATCTCTAAAATATCTGAAATAGTTATAACACAATTACATCAAATACTTTATTATCTCTATAGTAATCAACGACGCAACAGGAGCAAGCTTACAAACATCACACAAGAAGGCAATCTCCATAGAACTCTTCTACCCCTGACACCGTAAGGCAAACATAGGCCACAGCGTATAGATAGATAGATTAAATTTATAGTAATTGAAGTAGATATAGGACAATTACATCAAATAATCACTGACATTAGCACTAAAGTAAATGTAATAGTTATTGAACAATTACATCATATAATCACTGCCACTAACACTAAAGTGAATGATGTAGCCAAGATCATTATTAGCAAACATGATCACAACAACATACATGATCATTGTTACAAATGTAAATTTTGATGTTTTATATTTAATAATTGTAATAATTATACAGGTCGTCTCCGCATGAAAAGTGAGAAAATGTGGATGAATCCACTGTGCTGTGCTGATTGCCCTTTTAGTGTAACCTTCTATCACATCGTGTGCTATTCCCAAATCTCCTCACCCATGCTTCAACTTTGTCTTGGAGAGTATGGTCTTCGTCATCCTGTTATGTCCTTTAAGATAGGGGATGTCCATAAATTACGACTACATAAAACCGGGGGGGGGGGGGTAGAGATCTGAAACCTTTTAACTATTCGTTATAACGGTTGTGTTGTGTCAAAAGTTTATATAAAGAAACAGTTTAACTATTAATAAGAGCGGTTGTGTTGTGACAAAAGTTTATATAAAGAAACAGTTTAACTATTGATAAGAGCGGTTGTGTTGTGTCAAAAGTTTATATAAAGAAACAGTTTAACTATTGATAAGAGCGGTTGTGTTGTGACAAAAGTTTATATAAAGAAACAGTTTTGTTTTAAATCAATGAAATTGTTTGATTATGTCTTATTTTTTCATAAATCTGAAAAAAATCATTATTCACTTCGTACTTTTTCTGCTAGAATTTTCTTTATGGGGAGGCTCAAATGTTGTGATACAATTAACCTGGGTGGGAGGGAGGGAGAAGGGGGTGGAATACTTAATTATTGATAGTTTCTTGACAAAAGCGGTTAAGGGAGTGGGTAAATAATTAACAGGAAATTGTTGATGTTATTTACAGATATCCAAATAATTGTATTTGCTTGACATTACAGTGGGTTATCTCTTCCTGTATATGTATATATATATATATATATATATATATATATATATATATATATATATATATATATATATATAATCTTGACTCATGCTCATTCATCTCAAAATCCTCTGATCGTTAGGACACACGAAGAGTAATGAGTATGTCTGCTTACCATCTGATGTGGTGGCGAGGCTAGCTAATTTGAGGATACGAGGCTAGCCAGCATGAGTTTTCGTAGTGAGGTCAGCATTTTAGCTTTCTCTAATGACTTCAACCATCCCCTTCCTACATTACCAGTTTTTACTTTCTGAATTATATTCATTGAGTCATTTAGTATGAACGCATAGGCATAGACTTGCGATTTCAGCCGGTGAAGTGCGTGCGTTACGACAAATACTTCCATTATTAGACTGCTTGTTGTTGCGGTAAAGGCACCACTGGCTTCATGTACTGTTCTTCCTTTTGATCTTGCAGTAAATGCCCAAAGTATTTTGCAACACCTGTCTGAAACAAGCGCACTATCTAGTGTGCTACATCGACTTCATATTAATTCATTCATTTTCCTTTTGCGCTGAAGTTATCGCATAGGGCAGAGGTCAGATCTCTCCAATTCTGTCTGTTCAAAACTATTCTGTGCAGTTCTTGAATAGTATGTAGACTCCATATAGTGGTCATGATATTACTCAATATAATAAGTGTAATGATAGTTTTACACACTTCATGTTGCATAGTGAAAATATTACTGTCGTTTCAATTATACAGGTATTTAACGAAGGTGACAATGTTTGCCTGGACAATGCCAACTATTTATTTGAAGCTGTGGAGAGGTTGTATCTATCTCGTTGTGGCATGGGGATTCCCAGACAGGTAATGTATCACTATTCTTGGTGTGTGTGAGTGATACTATGTTTCTTAACGGGAAAATATTGTTCCAACTGATAACATACTGGGATAATGAAACTTTTTAAACAGAAGGATATTCTTATACAACGGGGAGTATATTAGACTCCTATATATGGACATACTTTGATCTCCGAGTACGATGCATACCAACAGAAACCATTGCTTTTCAGCTCAGTGTGTGTAGATATTGTTGTTGATTGTTGACACATGAGGTCTTTTTGATAGTTGTTCTGCCAAGTGTTTCTCACCGTCTTTCTTTTTTTTTCTGCTGTAACCGTGTACCCAATTGTAATGCATGTAGTGACAGTCTATTTCATTCATTTCTTAGTAAATGCCGGGTATACGTCCACCGTTGTCTTTTTTGTTTGTTGTAGAAATATAATGTTGTTTGCGGTGTACAGTGATATGCATTATCTTGTGCAATCCCACAATCAATATAAGATAATACTGCGTGAAACGTAGCAACAATAATACTTACGTAGACCAAATGTTTTAGAAAGTTCCACTTTAACAGGACGGACTATCATTAAAGCTAAGAGGTTATGAGGTGTAAACAAACAAATTAGAATACACAAGATATTTTCAACGTTTCGAACCCTGAGGTCTTTCTCAAGAATATATAAAACAAACAGTGAAAGACAATGAAAACAGTAAAAACAATGTTAACACCACAGAAGCAATAGAAACACTATTGACATGTACACAATACGAAATTCAAGGTGACAATGATGTATATGGAAACATAAAGTGATGGAAGTGGGTTTTGTTGAAAATTGGACGGCATATGATAACAGATATAATAAATTAACAAATTATTACCCAATAGAACATGGATAGCAATATAATAAGGACCACACCAACACGAATTTAAACAAATGAATGTTTGGAGTTAAGTCCAAAAGGCTTGAGTGCACCAAACTCAAAATAAAACACAGAGAACCTTCCCCTGTCACCATTCATTTCAGTGGTGATGGTCATCAGTGTGCCCTCGATATCCACATTACTGCCCTCAGGTCCTGCACCACGGATGACAGATCTAGGTACGCTCTAGAAAATTGATTCTATTTAGTTTATTACCCTGTTTAAAACAATGTTTCTGAATGGAACCTTGGCACAAAACACAGAAAAACCACTATTGCGGCATAGGTTAAAACAACGGAAGCATTGAGTGCCGGGTTCTCATGTGTGACAGCTCACTAAGTCAATAATAGTGAGAACATCTGTTGAGTACACTCGAATGCAGCACGTCGTTAGAGGACACATTCATGTCCAAGATTAAGTGAGAATATCGTAACCGTAGACAATGTTTATGCTCAAGAACATTCAACTGTCTTCCGGCAACAAATTATATGAAATGGGAAAGGCAGGATACCATACCGCCTCGGTTCTAATGAAATATGTGTAGAAGCACAGACTTCGTGTACACGTTATCAGTGAACGAAACCTCGGCTAAAAAGACATACCAATCCTAGTTCAACTTTGTTAAGCAATTACCTGTACTGTAAAAGGACTCACTTTCGAGATACGGCCAGTACTCACGAACACTTATGGCAATAACCTCAAATTACACAAGACAACTTCACTAACACCTCGTCTCGTGCGAGATATACAAGTTTGATTTAGTTTTGAAACCCTGCGTACTTTTCATAAGCTGCCACCTAGGGACATGTTGTCAAGAGGCTGCCATAGGCCAAGGAAGTTCTTACAAATTAAATCACGCCCACAACGATATGCTAGTTCGAAAGGCGCAAAATACCGCTGCACCACTGTGAAACTAGTGGTACAATGTACTTCATATTCCCCAGAGAAAAACACAAGGATTTTTGTATTAGGTTTCAGAGTATGAATGGAGCAGAAGAAGAATTTGTTGATTAGTATCTTCTTTTATTTCCCTGACGTGATTTTAAGTGATATGTTCAGTATCGTCTTTGTTGACCGGACATGCCCATAGGTACTCGGACATTTGCTTCAGTAAATCTCTCATAGGCTAGTGGTTGGCGGTTCCTGGTCAGTATTTGTTGAGTGTAGTTAGTGGTGTGCTCTCTCCGTGCAACGCAGATCCTCATTCCGAATTCACGCATACTCAATACTAGCCTATGTCTGTGTGTGATAGTATCTGGTTGCGGAACCCTTCACAGGCAGGGGGTTTCACAGTAAGAAGTGAGAACCCTTCACAGATAGCAAGAGATGGACGGCGTGAAATGCAACACATTGAATGTTTTGCTCTTGTGTAAATGTTGGTACTAATACTTTAAATTGCAGACGAGTTGTTCGCGCACATGTCAGACAGAAAGTCTGAGACAAGCTGATATTACTTGATTTAACTAACTCACATATTACGTGATCTAACTAACTCACATATTACTTGATCTAACTAACTCACATAGTACTTGGTCTAACTAACTCACACTTTACTTGATCTAACTAACTCACATATTACTTGATCTAACTAACTCAAAAATTACTTGATCTATGTAACTCACATGTTACTTGATCTAACTAACTCACATATTACTTGATCTAACTAACCCACATATTACTTGATCTAACTCAAACATTACTTGATCTAACTAACTCACATATTACTTGATCGAACTAACTCACACATTACTTGTTCTAACTAAATCACACATTACGTTAATCTAAATAACTCACACAATTTTTGATCGAACTAACCAACACATTATTTGATTTAACAAACGCACACATTATTTGATCTAACTAACTCACACATTACTGATCTAACTAACTCACACATTACTTAATCTAACTAACTCTCATATTACTTGATCTAACTAACTCACATATTACTTGATTTAACTAACTCACATATTACTTGATTTAACTAACTCACATATTACTTGATTTAACTAACTCACATATTACTTGATTTAACTAACTCACATATTACTTGATCTAACTAACTCAAATATTACTTGATCTATCTAACTCACATATTACTTGATCTAACTAACTTACACATTACTTGATCTATCTAACTTCTTCTTCTTCTTTCGTTCACTTGAAACATGTCTATATCTGTAATTCTGTCTCTTTAATAAAACTCACTGTCTTTTGTAGTTCATACAGTGTCCCATAGAGTTTTGATTCCAGTGTTGTTTCCTCTGGCCAATATGTCTGCCTCAGCGTTTCATGCTCAAAACACTCTTGAAGTATATGTTTGGCACTCTGTACTGCCTGTCCACATGTACACATGGCTGTGTTGCCAATCTTGAACTTTGTATACATGTGACTGCGGAGTCGGTTGTGTCCTGTTCTGAGACGTAGAATTATAACTTGTTCTGGTCTGTTCATAATATGATAGTCATCTTGTGTTGGTGCTTGTGGCTTTCTTATTGACTTGATCATCTGTTTTTTCTGATGGTAGGTGATTGGTATATCTGGTTGGTCTTCGGCAGCACCTTCCTTAGCCAGTTGGTCTGCTTTTTCATTTCCTGGTATTCCACAGTGAGAGGGTATCCACTGTATGGTTACCCTATACTGGTAAGACAATTCGCTAAGTAGTTTTTTCAAGTCTGTTAGTTTTTCAGACTGGAGAGCTTTAAGCACTGACCTTGCATCTGTCAGGAATACCACAGGCTGTAGGTCAGAGTTGGAGTTCAGCAGTTTTTTAGCTGCCACACTAATTGCCTGGATTTCTGCATCATAATTATTGCAGAATTTTCCTGTCGATGTTCTGATTGTATCTCTAGGCTTGTGTGGATATTCTATATATACACCTGCACCTCCATTCCTCAAGGTATTCTGTGCTGACCCATCTGTGTATTATCTAACCCATATATCTTGTGGATATTTCTCATCCAGGAAACTGAGGGTGACTGTCCTTCACTGCACACTGTTCTGTTCGTCCTCGCTTAGTATTCCTTTCACATGGGTCTGAATGTATATTGGCATTCCATGCCTTTCACTCCACGGGGTTTGTTCTGGTACAGGCCTGAAGGGGCTGTCAACGTCAGGTAGGTCTGTAAGTTGTCTGCGGAGTCGTTTAGCTTGATGGATAAAGCTGCTTCTTTTCAGTCGTCCCATCGCTAGATTTTGGAATCTTTCCTTCATTGGATGACTTGGCATACACTGAAACTTTTCTGCCTGAATTAGTACTTTTGTGTCTCTGCGTTCGCCAAGTGTTTGCATTCTTCACACATTACTTAATCTAACTAACTCACACATTATTTGATCTAACTAACTCACACATTACTTGATCTAACTTACTTACATATTACGTGATCGAACTAACTCACATATTACTTCGTCTAAATAGTTCACACATTACTTGTCCTATCTAACTCACACATTACTAAATGACCAATACATTTCTCAGGCGTTCTCACTGACCAAAGAGAATCTACTGAGGACATCACTTCAGTGTGTGGTAGTTCCCAATCCAGGTGAAGGGGCTGAAGTCAAACTTCAAGACTGTATAATAGGAACTAAAGACAAATGGGACTATGTAAAGGTATATATGATGTTCATAACTTTCTGGTTGTCTTCTAAAACAATGAGTGTTCAATAACGTATGCCTGATTTATTGTAAAACAACAAAAACAACATGCTCAAGTTGTTGGACGATTCGTGTCCTTATGTTTATGTTTAATTAAGTGATACATATAAAGGTAGGTAACACAACAGAATCATGATGTCGGTGATGAAGATAACTGCATGTACTAAACCGCAGCAACTATTAGGTGGGATGTCCAGTTCTCTTTCTTGCTGTCTTTACCTCCCCTAACTCATAAGTCTTGGTACACATTTACAGGTCAGTCGAAATTCTTCTAACAATGTTGTCCACCATGTATTTGAGAAGTGCAGTAGACTACTTGATAGTGGCGCATGATCACCGGGTTATAGTGTTCCAGGTTCGAAACCACGCTCGGACAAAAACAAACCGGGTCGTAATTTCTCGTTTGAGACCTTTATTCGATCCAGCTATAAATGTGTACCTGACGCTTGAGTTAGTTCAGCTGTGACAAAATCATGTGACAAGACCAATGTGTGAAACACGTGGGCTATACAATCATGTACCAATATCAATATGTTAAAAAGGTGAACTATAAAATCATGAGGCAAGATCAATGTGTGAAACACGTGAAGTATAAAATCATGTGGCAAAATCAATGTGTGAAACACGTGAAGTATAAAATCATGTGGCAAAATCAATGTGTGAAACACGTGAAGTATAAAATCATGTGGCAAGATCAATGTGTGAAACACGTGTACTATAAAATCATGTGGCAAGATCAATATGTAAAAAACTCACTATTATTTCCATGTTGATCACGTATAAATATATTATATCTCATATGGTTTTTCCAATTGTTTTGTTGTCTTCACATAGGATCACTCTCTTGTGCACTTACAGTCAAGTTTGTGTTTGGACATTATCACGCAGGGACCTGTACTAAAGAAATGCCAAGAATCTAGGAAAACACAAAAATGGTTATTTATACCTTACATATTCGACTGAATATAGGAAACATTTCACAATATTTAAATCGTTACTTTATTCCGCATTTTCTGAATTATACCGGATATCTATACATTCTCTATGTGCTCATTTACGGTGGTGGTGACTGTCATACGAATTGCAATCATTTAGTGCGAGTCTATGTGGTTTAGTGCATGACGTCGTTATAGACACCCTATATTTGTTGCACTATGTCTTTCCCACGTGACTAATACATTTATTGTATTCTCCTCTTTATCCCCAAGTGAAAGAGCATATTTTGCACGCTTTCCTTCACATATCAAGTAAAATCTGTATGATATTGTTCTTCTCCATGTGACTAATTAATGTATTATACTGTTTCTTTAACATGTGAGGTAATCTTTATGTATTAGTATCTTTCATTGTGACCGAGTACTTGTAATGTTTTACACTCGCGCATACGATCATATTTAATATAAACATGCTGTGTTCTTCTGTGGTTACCATTTTATTTTATTGTAGAGATTCCTTTCATGTGATTATTTCGTGTTGTATTGATTAATTTATTGTAATGATTTCATACATTTATATGAATCATACTTAATAATATATTCGTTCACGTTAAACCAGAAGGAGATCAAAAATAATAATAATGTCACTCATGTCATAAGAGTCGACTAAAGAGAGTTACAGTGAGATCCATTGTGAAAAAGACTGCTGACGCGTCATCAGTCATCAAATAAGACCAAACAACAGAATCCCAATGTAACAGAATCATCCTTCTTACGTCATGTTTGTGATTACTTCTGTGCATTTCGTTGGTTACTATGTATATACTTTGTTTCACCTGGTGTTACCTGCAATACCTTCTCCAATAAGGACATCTCAAATAAAACGTAAACATGAGCTAGGAGGACGATTTCTTTACTAACTATTGGTCATTTTTGACATGTGTCCATACGTATACAAATGTTTCCTATTCGAGAATCCAACAATAATCACAAACGTCACGAACGGGGTTTGAATGAAATCAGCGAATTTCTTTTCTATACTGCCGATCTGTCACGCTCCTGCCAACATCTACCAACGAAGTTAGTTAGTTATTCCTCTAGGACCAAAGACGGCACATACGGCAGATGTCATAGATTTCCATGTCTCTCGTTTCATTGCATTTGTTTTAGATCTTCATTGTTTCTCATACCGATGGTGAAACGTTCTCTTGAAATTGTTCTACGTAAGGTTTCTCTTGGTCTTCCTCGTTGTCGTTTTCCTCTTGGTGTCCACATTACATCGTGACAGAGGAGTCTTTTGTTATCAATTCGCAGCGCGTGTCTGATGTAATTCCAGCGACGCCTTCTAATATAGGTGGATACACATTATTGTTTTGCTTCTTGCCTGGCAATTGTGTTTCATTTAAAGTCTCACCAATGGATGTTCAATAGTCGACTAAGACACTTGTTTTCAAAGGCGGTTAGTATTTTCTAGATTTGATGTTGCTTTCCAACTTTCGCATCCATATGTCAATGTTGGAATTATGCAGGAGTTGAGTATTTTGAGTCGGTTTACCAAAAATGTGCACATCATTAATATAACTTGTTGGTAAATCTTCTCTTGGCGACGGTCACGGCTGAAGTTCCATACCTGCTAGAAAGGGAAGTAATAATTCTAACAACATAGCTTGCATAAGGCAAGAACGTCATGTCAATGTTCTTTCCGGAGTAAATGAAGATGGCACTCTCGTGACATTGCATACTACAACCGCAGTAAGTCAAACATCACCATCTTAAAAGAAGACAAGGGATACATTTTACACTGCTATATGCGGGAAGAGAGCGAAATGTATCATTTAAATCAAATAATCAATGTCATTATCATTAGAGTAAATGCAGTAGTTATAACGCAATTACATCAATTAATCACTTCCATTAGCTCTAAAGTAAATACATTGATATAAAACAATGACATCAAATAATCACTGCCATTAACACTAAATTAAATGAAGTAAATATGAAACAATTGCATCATATAATCACTGCCATTAGCACTAAAGTTAATGATTTACCATGATATTATTACCAAGAAGAATGCTGAAAATACCATGGAATGCCAGAAAAACTAATGTAGAAGTGTTGAAAGAGTCAAATGCGAAACGAACCTTAATCAACAATATAAGAAAAAGGCAATCTTCTTTTTTGGCCACTTCATGAGACAGGCAGGTTTAGAGAACATAGTCACAACAGGCAAAATTGAAGTCAACAGAGACAGAGGGCGACAACGTGAGAAAATATTAGACAGTATGATAACCTGGCACGGCAAGGAAATAACAACGACTTTGATACATAATACTGTGGACAGAGAGCCAGCCGGCATGGCACCTGATGATGATGATCATTATTACCAAACATGATTACAACAACAACAGCCATGAACAGTACCGTATTTAGACTTGATAAGGCCCTAAGCTATTTGAGATATGGGGCTCTATATAAGTCCAGATCTTTTATGTCAGTGTCAAATATAATTTTTTTGGGGCACCCTTAAAACAGCTATAGTTTGTTTAGCTTATAAGTAAATTCAGTCCTGGCCATGATCATTATTACCAATGTAATTGTTCATATTTTATATTTAATTATTGTAATAATTATTATGGGCGTTTCCCTATGAAAGATTAGAAAAAGTAGAGGAATCCACTCTGCTGTGTTGATTGCTCTTATTGTTTACTCTGACACGGTGTAACCTTCTATCTCATCATGTGCTATTCCCAAATGTAATTCTCCTCCACCATGCTTCATCTTTCTCTTGGGGCGTATGGTCTTCGTCATCGCGTCATGTCATTTAAGTTAGGGGATGTCCATTAATCACAACTACAAGGGGGGGGGTGGAGAACACTGAATTATTGATAATTTGTTGTCAAAGTGTGGTTAAGGGAGTGGGTAAATAATTGACAAGGTAATTGACAAATAATTGTTTTATTTGTTTGTTTGAGGGAAATGTACATCTGATGTACTCTCCTTTCAACAGTGGACGTTAGTAAAGTTTAGTTATATCAGAGTTTAAAACATAACAATTTTGTTATATCAGAGATTTAAACATACAAATATCGTTATATCAGAGATTTAAACATACAAATATCGTTATATCAGAGATTTAAACATACAAATATCGTTATATCAGAGATTTAAACATACAAATTTAGTTATTTAAGAGATTTAAACATACAAATTTGGTTGTATCAGAGCTATAAACAGCTTTAGTCATGAATATGCATGGAAATAGGTACAAGTGTTACCAATATTAGTCAATAAAACAAAATGACTAATTTGCCTATTTGTAAAACGTGTATCTATATCCGTTAATTTTGACATGAGTATTGTGTTACCACATCCCTTGCCCTATTTCCAGTTTCGGGTTGTTTCCTGACACTGTAGCTTTATCTCATAGAAAAGTAGTGGATGTAACTTTTATGTATTCCATCTACTACGACCTCCGTGATTTAATCAATATGAACAATCTGAAGGACATGCAGGACAGCACATACCTCTTTTCATTGGGCTGTGATGCGTGCGGTTTCACCATCAGCACAGAGAATACATTAATAATGTATCAAATCGCGCCAGGTGTCCCCTACACAGTACCAGTAATCACAGTAAAGGGACTAACACTTAATACTGCCAATAAGTTTGTATATCTCGGCAGCACCGTATCGTAAACTGCTACAATTTACGAGTGTGTTGCCCTGCGTATTGCGCGCGCCAGTGCGGCATTCGGGAGTCTTCGTGCCAACATCTGGATCAGGCGTGATTCAGTTTGACAACTAGGTTGTCGTGTACCGACCAGTTGTTCTAGCAACACTGTTCTATGCTGCGTCATCCTGGACTGTCTATGTGAAACACGCCCGACAGCTTATCTCTTTTCACCTTGGGTGCGTAACAAATCTCATGATATTTCTCAACGTACGTTGGCCGGATCGTGTGCCGGACACGGAAATCCTTCAAAAGTCCCGTATGCAAAACATTGATGCCCTGCTGAGTAGGTCCGAACTCCGTTGGACACGGCACATCGTCCGTATGCCAGACCGGAGTCTTCCAAAAGAGATTATGGGTAGCTATGAGATGGTAAACGTTCAAAAGGAGGGCAGAAAAAGCAATTAAAGGATCAACGAAAAAAAACTCATGGGAGACTACAGCCATTTGATTGCTCATCTTGGCATACCCGTATCACTGCTGACATCACTAAATTTGAAAAAGAAAGAATACGTCGAGCAATTTACAAGCGACGAAAGCGGAAGGATAAATCGAAATTTCTCCTACTCCAAATCCTGTACACTCCCGCATGCAATGCAATAGAACTTTCCTGGCACGAATCAGATTCATCGGACATCTACCAACTAATAAACCAAATTTGATAATCACAAATGTTTTGTTGCTTGTCTACTTGTTCATAAAATTTATTGTTCTTCATGTTATGCTCATCTTCGCTTCCGAAGGAGGAACACCATCAATATGAACATATCCAGACAACATAGCCAACTTAATTCCTATAAATATACTTGTAAATAGATACACTTATTATCACATGTTACACAATATGACAGTAAATTGAACAACATAACTGCTTGGGAGGGAAGGAGTCAAGGTCCGAGAAACCATGTTGCGATATATCTTTTCATAAAATATTCATTGCGGTAACCCGTGCCCTCGCTTATTATAACCTTTTAATATAAGGTTTGATTGCACACAGTTTCCGTTACACGTAGCATCGTCTACCGATCATTCGATCTGAGCGCAATACACGTAGAGCACCCGCCTCTCTAAGGGTCTTGCAGGTGAGGGTGAGCGGTGAGCATTCAGTGCGTTGTGCGTATATCGACGGATGCTTCGTTGTATGCCAAAGTTCGTTTCTTTAAACAATGTATGGTTTATTTCGTAAAAAGGGACACACTAGATGGTAATGTACTTAATACAATACATCATATATATTATATCAATTAATCAAGCAAGCTTCATGCAGTGAAGTAAGCGATCATGCTTCTCCACAACTCTCTGTCTCTTGTTTGGTTAATAGGTTCAGCTGGCGACTTCTTTTTGTGCAACAGTGACAATTTTCATTGAGTGACAACCCATCCAGACATTTCTCTCTTTATCTTCCTCTGTCTCTTCTCGCACTGCTCTTTCCGGTTGTTACTAAATATTCAAGTTTTACTTATCTCATCACATGCCCTAAAAATATTGTCTGTTTCTCATTTTCGCTATAATTTGTCGTTTTACTCCAACATCTCTGACTGCTTCTATTTTATTGTTTTGGCTGTCAATGGAATTTTCAGCACACTATTTAAAACCCGCATATCAGTTGCCTCCAGCTTATCTTGGGCACTTTTTTTTGCTATTCATGCTTTGATTCCAAAAAGACGGATTGGTTTAATATAACATCCAAGCATTTGAACTCGTGTAAGCATTAATATTACCCCATTTCATATATTGTTTCTCATTTTTCAAATGTTGATTTGTTCATGTGCTATCCTGTTCTTGAACTCACTGCAGCACCTGCCAGCTGATGTTAAAGTGGTGCCAAGATACTTGACTTTGTCCCTTTGATTAAATTTTGTATCATTGATTGGAATACGGCATTTTGGCGGTGTGTATTCTTTTTAAACATTACTTCTTTTTCCTTCTTCTTTATACTGTGGCCTTTGTTTTCACTTTCTTGTGCTGCCATGTCTAACACGGTTTGAAATTCTTTTTCTCTTCCTTCAATAAGAACTGTATCGTCAGTATCTTCCTTCAATCAGAACTGTATCGTCAGTGTATCTCAGCTTATTCAGATTATAACCCCAAACTGTTATTCCTGGAATGTGTTCTATGTTTCGCATAATAACCTCTGTAAAGAGGGAGAAAAGATCTGGTGACATTACTCATCCGTATCTGACGCCCATCTCTATCTTTTGGGGTTCTCTTACTGTGCTGTCAACCCTCATCGCAACTGTTTGTTTTCAATACATATTTACTTTCTAAAAATTACTTTCTTCAGGTCTTTCCCATCAACAATGAGTTTTTAAAACATTTTTATCATTACTGAATGCTTTATCTTGACAAATACTTTACTATAATCTATGAATCATAAGTACATATTATTTTGTACTTCTATAGCACTCTCATTCCATGTTTGTATTGTATATAGAGCATTTCTTGTGTCTTTTCCTTCACAAATCCACATTTACCTCTGCAATTTCTGTTATATCACTATTACAGAAAATTATTACAACAGTTTCGTCCCTTCTATGATATTTCTCGTTACGATATGAAATCTCATTTATTGATTGTACAGACTGCATAATATTGGTAAATAGATCAATGAACGGGGGTTCATTTAAACTGTGCACCATATCATTAATCTATATGGTGAAGTGGTTAAGTCTTTCCTTGTGCGCTGGATAAGTTGCGTAATCGAAACCCTCCCGCGACGTTTAATATGGTTTACAGTTTATTTGTTCGTGGTTCCTAGCTATTTTCGCTTGAAGCTTCTGAGTCACGTTCTATTATTGGTGGCTTTAGTTTGCGGGGTGCCACTTTGTTGAGGGGGACGGAGTGCACGTAGGTAACCTAAGTACATCAAACGCAATAACCTACACCCTTTGATCCCACTTTATGCACTATAGGGTATATATATATATATATATAAAAATGGATAACTCTATGATTGTGGTCTATCGGTATAAAATAAACGTGAATGCGTCATAATTTCCAATGAACATTTTATGTCGTTTGATGTCGTTTACGTAGGTAATTTACCAACCAATTAATGGTGGCGGAAGGTTGTGCGCTCATCGACATACACCAAAGAATTAATGCGGTATATGGTAATGTCTGCGTGGATTTACGTACTGCCAGTAGGTGTGCAAGGCCTGTAAAAGGCATAATCCAACGACATCGAGCATGCAAGACCAGTCGCTTATTGGACGTTCGATCACAGCTGCTCTCGTGATGTCAGTCTAGATTCTGGTAATTATCTCACAAAGCTTTACAATGTTTTACCTCCATTTCTTCCTGTACCCAGGATTGGTAAGCTTGGTAAGATTGGTGAAAGGCAGTCGACTTAAAAGAGGAAAGTCGTGCAGGAGGGAGGGGGTCGCAGAGGACTTTATACAGAGTGTGTGCAGATTGGAGGATGCGCTACCTGATGCTGAATGGAGTGTGGTGCCCATAGATTGTCCGACAGCTTTCAAAGAATTAATAACACTCAATAGAGAGTGCAGGGAATGGTGTCCGTCAGTGGTCGAGTCGGAGGTGCTCGCTCTTACTGTTAAGTTTTCCAGGGGAGGAGAAATGATTATATATACTAATGAGTCGGTTGAGAGACACATCAGGAGTACCTGGGCCTTTACGGCTTTTAGGTTGGATGGGGGGGATCATCAGAGAGGAAAGTAGTGCATTTGATCACATAATAAGCAGCATAATAATGGATATTTTGACAGTAACCAGAGCATTGAAATGGGTGTGCTCACAGGCTGTCTGCGAGCATGCCTGTATACTCAGTGATTTCATGAGTATGATTGTGACTGTTTAGGAGGGGTACGCTGCGGAACAGTGACTGGATGCAGTTAAGAATTCCTGTGTGCGCAAAGTGACTTTTATTTTTGTGCCGGGACATGCGGGAGTCTGGGGTAATGACAGGGCAGATAGGTCGGCCACACACGCAGGGACATTTTTAATGCCCTACGGGAAAAGGCAGGAACAAATAACTGTACAAGTGACGATGGCTCTTGATTCATAAATAGAATAAGGGAGCTTTGTTTAAAATGTGGTGTCGCTTGAAATGAGCTGTTTCGTGGACAAGAAAGAATGAAGGTCAGTCAACGACGTACTGGGACCGTCAGTCAACGTGTAATGGCGGATACACTCAAGTAGAGATATGATCACTAATGGACTTGTGCGGAGTGCAATGACGATAATCCAACGACTAACTAACTAACTAACTCTTAGCCAAACTCAGATCGAAAGACTGGATAGAATCCAGAATGCAGCAATGCGTATCATACTGGGATGCACAAGAGACACATCGACAAGAGATATGCGATATCTATTTAACTGCCCAACAGCTGAGCACAGACTACAGTATTGCCGTGCACGGGCGAACCTTCAAATATATGCAGATAAGGAATACCTGTTGCATTCTGAAATACAGAAAGTTAAAGGCAGCAGACTCAAGAGAGGGAGGTTGTGGATGGGACGTGCTGAAGATGTCATACAAAACATCTGCAGATTGCAGGATGTATCAAGAAGGTGCGGAATGGATAAGTCTACCCACAGATTTCGAAACTTGTTTGAGAGTAGTAATATCACTTAGCAGAGAATGCAGAGAATGGTGTCCCACAGCTGTGGAGAGAGAAGTGCAGGCTTTTGTCAATACGAATGCCAAAGAGTGGGATGTGATTGTATACACTGATGGATCTGTGATTATACATGTCCGCCTTCATAACTCGGTGTGCAGGTAAAACGATCACGGTGAATAGTTTGACTTTTGCTGTTAATACGAATAACACGACCATGGGGTTTATGGCGGTAAACAGGAGATGTAAGTTGGTAGGCAGACAGAAGGTAACGCAGTTCTGCATATTGAGTGACTATGCGTATGATTAGGAAGGTACACGTGGGTTTCGTTCGCGAACAGTGGATTGAGGTCTTGAGAAGGCGAAGCTGAACGTGGTTACATTTATTTTCGTGCCGGGGAATGTGGGTGTTCGAGGCAATGAAAGAGCAGATCAACTGGCTTCATGCACGATTATGGCACAGTGGGAAGTGACAATGGATCGATCTGACGTTTTGAACTCCATTATATATATAACACGGGAAAGTGAGACTAGTGTGGATTATGATTCCTTTTCAATGGACATGATTAAAGATGCTGGTTTGAAATGTGGTGTTGCTAGAAGTGAACATTTTGGAGGGTGTAGAAGAATGACCGTCACCCAGCATAGGATAGCTACTGTCAGCAGTGTAATGGCGGATACACTCAGGGAGTGATCGGAGCAACTATGGACGTGTCCAATTTGCAATAATGTTCGTCCGTCGTAATCGACGATGAACAAAAACTCAACCATAATAATAATAATAACAATAAGTAATAAAATATTATAAAGCTAATAGTGCGTTTTTAAATGACTAACAAGTACAATAAGTTCTTCTGCAGAATTGGCAACTGTAGAGAGTGTCTGTTAGACTTTTGTTTTTCTTTTCTACGTGCCCACTTCTGTCTTGCAGTATCTTGCCTAGTCCCTTCCGCCGGTAGTTCTCCTGTTCTAAAGTTGTACCGCCATGCTGTTCTATCCTGAACGAGGCTCACCCAAGAGCCTACGTCAATTTTAAGATGGTTCAGTGAGTGATGACTTGAGCGTGTCTTTGAAGCGCTTTTCTTCTGTCCGCCAGATTTAGAATTCTATCTTGAGTGCTCCATAACATATTTGTTTTGGCAGACGCGATTCCTCCATACGCACATAATGACCTGCGCAGCGTGCTTGCGCCTTCATTAGTAATGTGTAGATACTTACTGAGGTTGATTTTTCCAATACCTCGTAGTCTGGTACTGTGTCCCACCAATGGATGTTTAGTAATTTACGTAGGCAGCTAAGATGGAAATGTTTTAATTTTCTTCATATCAAGTATACACTGTCCATGTTTCACAAGCGTATAGTAGGGTTGGTATAACAGCCGCTTGATGCACTTGAAGATTGGTGGTTGTTCTTATATCTCTTCTGTCCCATAAACTGTTGCGTAATCTGCCAAATACAGCACTAGCTTTTGCCAGTCTATTGTTAATTTCCACACAAATGTTAACATCTCGAGAGTGCTTCCAAGGTAATTAAAGATGTCGACTACCTGCAGTTTTTACTGAATGACCATGATGGAAGTAGCAGTACGTTGGCTATTTGATATTTTTTTGGTGTATGACTTATTTTTAAAAAATTGTTAGTAGTGAGAGAAAAGTTGTTCGCAGGCCTGTGAGAAGCGGTCTATGGTGCTCTGCATGTTTACGACAGAGTCAGTATACAATGCACATTCGTCAGCATAAAGTAATTCCCTAATAGTGCTAGATTTAATTTTCGTGTTTGATTTTAGACGACGTAAATTGTAAAGACCGCCATCTGTTCTGTAATTCATCATTATAAATTATAATTGGCTTGAGAAATGACAATCACTGAAGTTGGTTTACAGTGTAGAAGAGTTGCGACGATTAACTAACATACAAGTAACCACACATATATAGTTACACCGTCTTTTATAATTTCTTTTATGGTATTGTGGTAATGTGTTTCTAATTTTCAAATTTTTAAACTTAAATTATGATTTAGTCGAAGTATAATTCTCATTGCATCTTGACTAATCTGTACAAAGGGTACTTCAATCTCCTCCCCACGATACCCCATATAGTGTAGATACTGACCTCACCTACTCTGTGTTGGTTTACCAGTCTCCCATGGTTACTTGAATAATATCCTTGTTTAGCCACACATCTGTTTAGAGGATACTCCTGTAGTGTATTCAAAGTTTCAGATACAATAGCGTATATTGCAGCCGTAACTAGTAATATATCCTTAACAATATTCAGAACATCAACTCGGTACATGGCGTGCCCGATCCCCATTCAGAACATCAACTCGGTACATGGCATGTCCGATCCCCATTCAGAACATCAACTCGGCATATGGCGTGTCCGATCCCCATTCAGAACATCAACTCGCACATGGCGTGTCCGATCCCCATTCAGAACAACAGCTCGGCACATGGCGTGTCCGATCCCCATTCAGAACATCAACTCGGTACATGGCGTGCCCGATCCCCATTCAGAACTTCAACTCGGCACATGGCGTGTCTGGTCCCCATTCAGAACATCAACTCGGCATATGGCGTGTCCGATCCCCATTCAGAACATAAACTCGGCACATGGCGTGTCCGATCCCCATTCAGAACATCAACTCGGCACATGGCGTGTCCGATCCCCATTAAGAACATCAACTCGGCAAATGGCGTGTCTGATCCCCATTCAGAACATCAACTCGGCAAATGCCGTGTCCGATCCCCATTCAGAACATCAATTCGGCAAATGGCGTGTCTGATCTCCATGCTTGCAGTACTAGGCTGCATGCTGGTTCATTTCCGCGGACATGAGCATGGCCAGGTACACATATTGTGTATTCTCAATCTTTCTTATCATGCTCATCAAGACGCTGAGAATGCATATGTGAGTGTATGTCTGAAATTCGATCCTTGCCATTGCTCTGATTACCGTCATGATTATCTACATGTCATGTTATGTTGTACTCGTTGCAAAAATACCGCTGTCTTCACTCACAATTATGATTCCACTATGTGCAATTCTTCATGCATTTTTATTTTACGCGCGCAATGAAAGAACTATTTTATTGACACGTTACAATTCACACTGAAATGCATTATCTCTGTTACATGTTGTAGTTTCTATTTGCAATAAATCGATTCTTCTTACAGTTTTATTGAAAAAAGCTCTGAATCTGTCAAGCTGATACATCATGTCCATATTCTTTTTGTATAGACATTTGTTAAAAAAAATAATCCCTTTCTTTCACAACAATAGCCTACATTATATAGGAATGTGTAGCACACTCATATGAACCATTAATATATACCACTTCCTAATCTCAGCTGCTATGCTTACAGGGACTTAGTACACTTGCAATATTCAGTAAACGCATATTTTTATATTGTATATATTTTAAAATTAAAACAGATAAAGAAATTATGGCAGAGTACTAACATAAGAACCAAATTGTGATTAATACGAACATGTATGTTTCCAGTGGTGATATATGAATGTGAAGCATGGACACTAAATATAACATTGTCCAAGAGAATAACATCATATGAATTAAAGTGCTACAGATGAGTTCTGAGAATATTGTGGACGGAAAGGAAAACAAACTAGGAGGGGCTAAAAACAAACAGCATCCAGTAAAACTGGCTTCTGAACAATACAATCAAGAACAGCTAGGTTTTTTTAGTCACGTTAAGAGAAATGACGGTATGGACAGAGTCATATTGGAGGAAATGATAGAAGGTAACAGGGATGAAAGCCGACCAAGACGCCGTTGGACAGAAGACGCAATGCCTGCATTTGTCCCTAAAGGAAGCGGGACGGCTTGCTCAAGACCAAGAACTCAATAGATCCGTAAGGAAGACTACGTTTTGGAAAGAATATGCCACGTGATGATGATGATAATATATTTTATCCTGAGAAATTCAGTAAACATATTTTATTCATGAGAATTCTTCAATGGTGTAACAAAGATTCGATTCAATCTTTCTTTTGCCACACCGTGCTCAGGTCATTTAATTTATCTAAAGTGTATTCGGTGTTATTGTTAAGGTAGAAGTCGTTAGATCTTGTATGTGTTGTTAGAATCTATAACAGTGAAGTGAGTAGTCATCTAAGTATATTATGTTTAGTTAGAATCTATAACAGTGAAGTGAGTAGTCATCTAAGTATATTATGTTTAGTTAGAATATATAACAGTGAAGTGAGTAGTCATCTAAGTATATTATGTTTAGTTAGAATATGTAACAGAATGTCGCTGAAAAAAGAAGAACATATAACAATGAAGTAAGTTTTCTTCGAAGTACTTTGTGGATGTTAGAATATATGGCAGTGAAGTAAGAAGTCTTGATCTAGATCTTCAATCTGATGTTATAATATATGGCAGTGAAGTAAGAAGTCTTGATCTAGATCTTCAATCTGATGTTAGAATATATGGCAGTGAAGTAAGAAGTCTTGATCTAGATCTTCAATCTGATGTTAGAATATATGGCAGTGAAGTAAGAAGTCTTGATCTAGATATTCAATCTGATGTTAGAATATATGGCAGTGAAGTAAGAAGTCTTGATCTAGATCTTCAATCTGATGTTAGAATATATGGCAGTGAAGTAAGAAGTCTTGATCTAGATCTTCAATCTGATGTTAGAATATATGGCAGTGAAGTAGAAAGTCCTCTATATCTAGTATGTGCTGCTAGAATCTATGACAGTGAAGTCTTCTAGGTCTATTATGAGCTGTTATAATCTGTGGTAGTATAACCTTCTCGGTCTACAAATTGCTTTTAGAATATATGACTGTGAAGTCTTCTAGGTTCACATGTGCTGTTAGAATCCATGGCAACGACGTCTTTTGGTCTACTATGTGTTATTATGATATAAGGAAGCGAAATAAAACATTCGAAATCTACTATTTGCTATTAGAATCTTCGACAATCAAGTAACAAATCTTCTAGGTCTAATATTTGCTATTAGAATCCACGACAAGCAAGTAACAAATCTTCTAGGTCTACTATTTGCTATTAGAATCTACGACAGTCAAGTAAGATGTCTTCTAGGTCTACTATTTGCTATTAGAATCTACGACAGTCAAGTAAGATGTCTTCTAGGTCTACTATTTGCTATTAGAATCTACGACAAGCAAGTAACAAATCTTCTAGGTCTACTATTTGCTATTAGAATCTACAAGCAAGTAACAAATCTTCTAGGTCTACTATTTGCTATTAGAAACGATGACAGTTGTTGATGGTGTTGTCGATATCCAAAGGCTGATGAGTAACTCTACTATTGTCAGCACAATGGCTTTCTTTCTTCTGAATTTGACTAAGTGATCCAACCAGTAATTTAGTGGCTGTTAAGGGTGTTAGTGGAAGTTTTATTCCTGGCAGTTGAAAGGTAAGGGCAGTCAATAAGGATATGGTCTACTGTTTAATTGGAATGAGAGCAGTCTCTACTAGTGGGTATTGCTGGGGTTTGATACGGTTTAAATGATATTGGTCCTTGCATGTCCTGTTCGAAACTGAAAGATAAAGGATTGGTTTCTCATAAAGAGTGTGTTTATATTGTTATATAGTGTCTTGACTATGTCATTTCATTAAATACATTTCGACCTGTCAGGTCATTTACCCACCTTTTCAGCCAGATTTCTCTGGTGTTGTTTCTGATAATCTGTTTGGCAGTTCCCATACTACAAGGTTTGTGCATTTGATGTTTTGAGTCACCGCTTTTTGCAATTCTGTCCGCTACTTCGCTTCCTGCTAAATCGTTATGTCCAAGGATTCATTAAATGATAACACTGATTGGATATGCAAAGATAAGAATGTGAGCTGCTCTTGCTATGTAGAGAATATATTGACTTTCATATGAAGTATGTTTAAGTGCATCCACAACTGACATAGTGTCTGTAAAAATGACTATGTGTAATTAGCAGGATGTGGTCCGTAGAACACGCTGGTGTTGGTTTCTAGCTTGAATGCGATGTGAAGCGAAACGTCCTACTTCAAAATGTATTCTTTTGGTCACTTAGACATTTCAAGGGTAGTGCAACCAACACAAGCTCAGTCTTTTTTATTTGTTGTGTCTTACGACATCAATGGTAAGTTGTGATATTGATTGTTCCCACTTCAAGCACAGGAATAATAATTATTTGAATTTACCATAGACTTTGAGTCACTGTGATTATACTTTGTACAGATAGACAAATATAAATCACTGACAAGTCAAATGTGACAGTTTATAAGGTTGTTTTTTCAACTACTACCACACCCACACATCTCATAATACTAACATTCTGAGAACATTCAAATAGCCTGGTCGATGTTATCAGCATTATCATCATCACAGTCATCGTGACCATGACCAACGTTATCATCATCATCATCGCCTGGTTAACTAGTCTTCAGATAGGTACACAGGTTATTTGATCACATCACTAGATTGTGCTTTGTTCCTAGATGATCTGAAAATGGGAGGGAAACACCATGTCTTCCTTGCAGCAATAATAGTTATATCTGCTTTACAGATATAATAGTTATGCGAGTCTTACTGCCACAATAGTGGTGTCAGCAGTAATGCCATAAGTGTCACCATTAATATCGTAAGGCATGTTTGTCTTACTGTCATAATAGTCATTTCTACCGTACTAATATAATAATAATGTCAGCCTTACTGCCATAAGTCATGCCATCACTATTATGATACATCATGTTTGTCATACTGCTATAAGTATTGTTTGTCATACTGCTATAAGTCTTGTTTGTCATACTGCTTTAAGTCTTGTTTGTCATACTGCTATAAGTCTTGTTTGTCATACTGCTATAAGTCTTGTTTGTCATACTGCTATAAGTCTTGTTTGTCATACTGCTATAAGTCTTGTTTGTCATACTGCTATAAGTCTTGTTTGTCATACTGCTATAAGTCTTGTTTGTCATACTGCTAAGTCTTGTTTGTCATACTGCTATAAGTCTTGTTTGTCATACTGCTATAAGTCTTGTTTGTCATACTGCTATAAGTCTTGTTTGTCATACTGCTATAAGTCTTGTTTGTCATACTGCTATAAGTCTTGTTTGTCATACTGCTATAAGTCTTGTTTGTCATACTGCTATACGTCTTGTTTGTCATACTGCTATAAGTCTTGTTTGTCATACTGCTATAAGTCTTGTTTGTCATACTGCTATAAGTCTTGTTTGTCATACTGCTATACGTCTTGTTTGTCATACTGCTATAAGTCTTGTTTGTCATACTGCTATATGTCTTGTGTGTTATACTGCTATAAGTCTTGTTTGTCATACTGCTATAAGTCTTGTTTGTCATACTGCTATAAGTCTTGTTTGTCATACTGCTATAAGTCTTGTTTGTCATACTGCTTTAAGTCTTGTTTGTCATACTGCTATAAGTCTTGTTTGTCATACTGCTATAAGTCTTGTTTGTCCTACTGCTATAAGTATTGTTTGTCATACTGCTGTAAGTCTTGTTTGTCATACTGCTATACGTCTTGTTTGTCATACTGCTATAAGTCTTGTTTGTCATACTGCTATAAGTCTTGTTGTCATACTGCTATAAGTCTTGTTTGTCATACTGCTATAAGTCTTGTTTGTCATACTGCTATACGTCTTGTTTGTCATACTGCTATAAGTCTTGTTTGTCATACTGCTATAAGTCTTGTTTGTCATACTGCTATAATTCTTGTTTGTCATACTGCTATAAGTCTTGTTTGTCATACTGCTATAAGTCTTGTTTGTCATACTGCTATACGTCTTGTTTGTCATACTGCTATAAGTCTTGTTTGTCATACTGCTATAAGTCTTGTTTGTCATACTGCTAAGTCTTGTTTGTCATACTGCTATAAGTCTTGTTTGTCATACTGCTATAAGTCTTGTTTGTCATACTGCTATAAGTCTTGTTTGTCATACTGCTATAAGTCATGTTTGTCACGCACTTCTGTCATGTTGCTAAAACAACAAATAATATCATGTTGCTAGAGCACGCACTTCTGTCATGTTCACTTCTATCATGTTCCTAACACCTTCTTTTCCGTCATGTTTCCAGAATATTCTCTTCTGCCCTGTTGCTAGAATGTTCACTATTGTCATGTTACTAAATCAATCACATCTGTCGTTTTGCTAGAATGTTCACATCTGTAATATTGTGGAAATTTCTATCTGTAATATTTCTAAAATATTCACTTCTATAATGTTTCTAGCTGATTCCGGCGGGAATCTTTTTAGCATTTAAACGTAATTAAATTTTGTTTGATTTGTTTGTGTGCACATGCATCACGGAAACAAGAAATAGTACTTCTAAATATATTTATATTATAATGTAATATATTTATATATATTTCGAAACAGAAATACACAGAGAATGTGATTATCACAAGATAATTTTGAAAAAAAAAATTATGTTAATATATAAAAATTATAATAGACAGAAAAGAAAATGTGTAAATGACAAATAAATATTTTTTTATATGTGGTATTTGACCTAACTGCATTTTTGAATCAATAAATTCCACTCAAACTATATCATTTCTGTAGATAATCCAATTACGAACACAATAATGTATAATATATATGCATAGTGCAACAAAAATTTATTATTTAGAAAGAATTTCGACATCTATCAAAAGCAGTAGACTTAACTTTACACGAAACTCAAATGAAAATATGGCTAATTTTTCGTACAAAATGGCGTAAATTTGCAAACACGATGCTAGAAGCATTTGCCAGGTTGGATTTCATAATAAATGAGACCAAAGTAAATACAATAGTTATTATTTTACGAAGATAAGTAAATTGGAAAATATATATAAAACATATAAGGAAAAATGACGTCACATACCCCCATTATCAAAACTTATCAATACCTTAACAAAATTGATATCAATACACATTAAAATCATGCAAGAAGTAATGTGGACATATTACACTTTTGATTTTAAACATTCTTATGTTGATATAAATACCGAAAAATACAACATGAATATCATTGGAGTATGACATATAGGAGTCTTTTGGGCCAGAAGACATAAGCTTTACTGACTTGTATAAGTCTGCCGGGCTGGAATCAGCGAGAATATTCACTTCTGCAATATTGTTGAATTTTCTATCTGTAATATTTCTAATATAGTCACTTCTATAATGCTTCTAGAATATTCACTTTTATCAAGTTGCTAAAATGTTCACTTCTGTCATGTTACAAAAATGTTCAACTCTATGATGTTGCTGAAATACTCACTTATGTTATGTTCCTCGAATTTTCACTTTTGTAATTTTTCTACCGCTGAAGACGAATGTGTTGGACCAAACGCACAAAAAAGACAAATAATTTCCATTCTCTGGACTACATTCCGCTTAAAATCTAGAAGGACCGTTGTCCTGCTACAAGAGAGATATTGCGGGAGTTCGAGAATGAACGCTGAAGAATTTATGTTTTAAAATTGTCATTTCTGCCATGTTGCTAAATTATTAACGTCTGTCATGTTACTAGAATATTCATTTCTGTCATGTTTTTAAAATATTCACTTCTGTAAATTTGCTAAAATATTCACCTCTGTCATTTTTCTAAAATATTAATTTCTGTCATGTTGCTAAAATATTCACCTCTGTCATGTTGTTAAAATATTCACTTCTGACGGGTTTATAAAATATTCACTTCTGTCAGGTTTCTAAAATATGCACATCTATCATTTTGCTAAAATATTCACGTCTGTAATATTGCTAGAATATTCACTTCTGTAATGTTGCAAGAATATTTACTACTGTCATGTTGCTAGAATATTAACAATGCAGTGTGCTGTTCTGTTTTGTTTTAGGTAAATAACCAGATACAGTTGTGAAGAAACGTGTGCTATGTTCTGGGGGATTGCCTGCACGTTATGTGAAGATGTTTACTTCCTCCGTCACAACAATCATTCAATACACTCGTTATCGTCTGAAACTGTACACGCAATCATCTATATAACACGTACCTGCAAAGCACACTAACTCTTAATTTGTTCCAGAAGTACATATCCTTTATCGACTTATATGTGGGATTTTCAACACGTCGTGGAAGATCACACTTCGCGAAAGATCATATCCTCATGAAGGTCCTAACCTCATACTAGGCAATACTAACTTGACACTGTGAGACAGTCTCAGATTCCTATTAAATGACATAGTGTAAATACATTTATCACTTAACAAATTTGTGTGTTAGTAAGCCAACAAGATGCCAATTTGTTGGAAATCTTGCTGTCGATCTATTTTCATATTAAAATTATATATTTGTGTGGTAGCTATAGCATTGGTTTCGATCAGTGTTTTGTTTGTGACTCTTCCGTTCATCTCTCAAGCAGTTCTGCCAACATCTACGAAACGCAGTCTGAAATGTCTAGAACATCCTATATCCGAAGGTTCCAATTTCAACATTGTAAAATCTGTTAACTTTTCAGAATATATGTACAGAAGTTTACAAAATGAAACACACAATAAACAAATTAATTTAGAAGACTTTTGGAACGGTCACAGAACAGGGAATGAGTTGATTGATGATTATGGTAACAATAATCTCAATGTTGCTGGAGAGATGGGAAGAGGTGTGATTCTGACAGTTGCGGAGAAAAAAAGACAGGAGGACGTAATGTCAGAGTATAATGTTAACACTATTGTCAGCGACGTTATACCTTTAAACAGACGTGTTCCAGATTCAAGAATCGAAGGGTAAGTTGATATCTTCAACGCAATAAGTCATTCGAATGTTTTATATGGTTACTTCATTCACAATCCTTTGATTCTTGATTTAACACATGATTGCATTCATTCTAATCTGCCCTTTGTTATAACTCTCCTCTTTATTATAACTCTTCTATTTCATAAAATGTTCCTCTGTGCTGTAACTCTTCTCTGTGTTATAACTCTTCTATGTGCTATAACTCTTCTCTGTGCTATAACTCTTCTCTGTGTTATAACTCTTCTCTGTGTTATAACTCTTCTCTGTGTTATAACTCTTCTCTGAGCTATAACTCTTCTCTTTGTTATAACTCTTCTCTGTGCTATAACTCTTCTCTGTGTTATAACTCTTCTCTGTGCTATAACTCGTCTCTGTGTTATAACTCTTCTCTATGCTATAACTCTTCTCTGTGTTATAACTCTTCTCTGTGTTATAACTCTTCTCTGTGCTATAACTCTTCTCTGTGTTATAACTCTTCTCTGTGTTATAACTCTTCTCTATGCTATAACTCTTCTCTGTGTTATAAATCTTCTCTATGCTATAGCTCTTCTCTGTGTTATAACACTTCTCTGTGTTATAACTCTTATCTGTGCTATAACTCTTCTCTGCGCTATAACTCTGCTATATGCTATAACTCGTCTTTGTGCTATAACTCTTCTCTGTGATATAACTCTTCTCTGTGATATAACTCTTCTCTGTGCTATAACTCTTCTCTGTGCTATAACTCTGCTCTGTGTTATAACTCATCTTTGTGTTACAACCTTCTCTCTGTTTTTACTCTTCTCGCCCTTGTATTACCGGAACTGAAAAGGGGAGCAAATGATGTTATCGCTCCTTATGGCATGCTTGATGTAAAAGACATTTAAAGATATTGGGTGTGTGCTTGACCACTTCACTACAGGAGCTCCGTTGTAATGAAGTTTGCTGAGGATGTATAGCTGGGCCTGGTGGGGGGGGGGTATTAGCCTATTTACCTGCATCATGCCTCTGTGAAATTGTTTCATATAAATATTCAATATATTGGCAAGAAATGGTTACGGCCCTATTTGTGAAATAGTTATTGGGCATGTGTACAATGCTCTTGCGAGGTCAGTCCAGATCCTGGTAATGTCACTAAAACATTAAAATGTTTCTATCTCCATTTCATCATGTTCCTAGGAGTGGTAAGCTTCTGTGTGTCTAACACAGTACCTGTCCTGAGATCACGTAAACTCCCAAATCGTTTTCAAAACCAATTAATAGACACATCAATTGTCATCGTGTTCAAACTGTTCTTTAATTCTTTTACTCAAAAACCAACATTGTCAACATGAAATTTTATAAACAGTTAGCATTACTTTTATTTAACCTTATTTTTTATATTCAAATCATCATCAAATACCGTCTCCGCAACGAATGTTGGCTGCAACAGATCTCTAACATCCCCAATATCGTGTTCTGGTAGTGCATTCTGCTAGGCTGTAACATGTCCATCTTGTGATGTTACTCTCCCACTTGTATCTCTGTCTACCTCTTGTTCGCTTCCCTTTGACTTTACCGTCAAGTAAGGTCATCAATAAGGTGCCATGTCTTTTAATGTGTCCAAACTATTTTATTTGGCTGATCTTTATTTCTCCTAGTAGTTGTTTCTTCATATTAAGTTTTTTAGCACCTCTTTATTTGTTTTCTTCTCTTTCCATGATGTTTTCCCTATTCTCCTATCTGCTCATATCTCAAAGGTATCAATTCTGTCTTCTAATTTTTAATTTAATGTTCATGTTTCTGAGTCATACATTAATATAGAATAGATGTAGCATTTCATAATTCTCAGTTTTAACTTGTCTGTATTTTGTTTAGATGTTAATATTTTTCTCATGCCATTGAAGGTACTGTTAGCCATTCCTATTCTCTGTTTAACGTCTGTATCACATCTGCTATCATTTGTGACTCTGTGTCCAAGATATTTATAATGTTTTATGTAGTTTCTCTCCATGTATGATTATTTTTAGTTCTTGTTTTTCTGTGTCTTTGCTGATTATCATATTTTTTTGCATATTTATACCTAGTCCATATTCATCACTTGATTTATTGACTTGATCTATTAGTCTTTGTAGTTCATGTTCACTTTCTGCTAAAAGAACAGTGTCATCTGCATATCTAAGGTTGTTTATTATTTTCCCATTGATATTGAGTCCTGGCATGTCGTCTATATTTTTAAAGATATTCTCTGTGTAGATATTAAATATGCGTGGTGATAAAATGCATCCTTGTCTTACCCCTCTTCTTATCTCTATGTATGGAGAGTAGCTGTTTTCACACCTTATTGATGCAGTCTGTTCCCAATATATATTTCTAATCAGTCTGATGTCTTTTCCATCTATGCCTATTTCTTGAAGACATTTGATTAATTTTTCATGTTGGACTCTGTCAAAGGCCTTGCTGTAATCTATAAAGCAAATATATATACTTTTTATTGACTTCTATATATTTATCTATCGCTAGTCGGATACTAAGTATAGCTTCTCTGGTTCCTTTTTTTTATAAAACCGAATTGTTCTTCATCGAACAATTCTGTTTCATATATGTCATTGCAAAGTTCTTTGTTAATATCCACACCAAATTCATTGTAGAAATAATCTTGGTATAAAAGCTTCTGAAACAATTTTCTCATATCTGACACACATCTGTGATTTTTAAACATCTCAACGAAAGCCCAGATTATAAATAATGTGGACAATTCTGTAGTAGATTGTATTTAAATATGATTTGTTTTCTAATGACGATCGTCATAACAATTATGTTTTTGTATGGTCTGACCTTTGTCTCAGAACATATGTATTGAAGAGAATACTTAATTCTACATATTTCTGTAAAATATTATCTTATCTTTCAAACAATCGGTAAATTTTAACTGTCTCATATAAACGTTATTGTTCAAATTGTTGAAGAGTCATAGTAGATAGTATGTTTTTTTAATATTCTCAAATCAACAGTCATCTCTCAATGGCCCTACTGGAACCTTGAAGGCAATGACATTTAATTGAACATCTGGAGATCAGTTGATCGTCACAGCTTCTTCTCTCTCTCTTATCTTTCCAGAAATAAACACAAATGAACATTCTACTATTTGTCCTTTCTTATTTATTCGGTAAAATCGCAGTTTAGGTCTTCATTTCGCTATAATTAGCGGACCGTTTACATTGACGTCATGGATTTCCCTGCCCCATCGACGATACCGATAGATTCCGTGACGTTACACCGCCCTCCTCCTGCGCATGCCCAGTCACTATAGGTGAAACGTTCATCTCTCGACACAGACGAGATTATAAAATATTTGTATTATTTTTCCAATAATTTGTACTGCGCGCTAATTATTTCTGCGCGCTACACACATAGAGAGCCCTCCCAATTGAGCCGCTGAGGTAAAATGAGCGTTACAATCTAAATACCATTTCTAATCCTAACACTAATTCTAAAACCTTACGCTAGGCTCATGCGAAAGGTTAACACTGCAAAGGTTAGGTAATACCTCGAAACTAGAACAAAGCTCACAGTGAATTCCTATACTGAGAATGCACGATTTATTTTTACAAAAGTATAGTTGAAAATGTGTATATTTAATTCTACTCATCCTGTGTAGATATGGCCATAAAAAAGTCATGTTTGCATTCATATGTATGTCATCCGACCGTTAATAATTTCGTGATATCCGATGCTTTTATAAATGCCCTTCTGCGTATCTCATTTGAGATTTCTCATTGTTATTTTTCCAACGTATTTATCATTCGTTAAATTATTAGCTTCTGATCAAAGCTACCCACTTATCTTTTTCAACCCGCTTGATTTTTCGTGTCCCATTGTTTACCGAGTGCCGATTGTTTTTTCCCAGTCCGCGTCATCGTTTTTTTCGCTATATACGAGTACATGTGCGTTTCCCTGTGGCTCTTTTAGCATCTGCAGTTTTCTCAAAACGCATATTTACCTCTTACACTTCGAGAAGGTAATAAAGTTACGGTTAAGATCAATGTCTTGACTATTGGGAGTTAGTTATTCGTTGAATCGTCGTCACTGAAAACTGGACACTTCTATAGTTGCTCCGAACTCTCCCTGATTGTATCCGACATTACCCTTCTGCTGACAGTACCTATCCTCTGCTGGTTCACCATCATTCTTCTGCGCCCTCCAAAATGTTCACTTTTAGCAACACCGCATTTCAACCCCTGATCTTTAATCCTGGACACTGAAAATGAATCATCCACACTAGTCTCACTCGCATGCTTATATATCTCTTATGAAGGTAGTTCAAAACGTCAGCTCCATTCACTGCCACATCGCCATGTGCCACAATCGCGCATGGCGCCAGTTATATGCTCTTTCATCGCCTCCAACACCACATGTCCCGTCAAAAAATGAAGCTACTTTCAAACTCGATTTTCTGAAAGCCTCAATCCACTTTTCGGGAACGAGACGCACTTGTACCTTCCTAATCATACTCATGGAGTCACTCAAGATGCAGACCCGTGTCACCTTATGTGCGCCTACCCACTCAAATGCCCTGGTCACCAGCACAATAACCATGTTCATGCTACTCGTAGTAACCGTAAAGTCCCCACTATCCTCCCTGATCGTTTTACCTTGAGCACGCAGCTGTGAAGACCCACGAACTGCGACATGTCCAATCACAGATTTATCAGTGTATATAATCATGTGTGTGTATATGTGTGCGCGCGTGTGTGTGTGATTTTTAAAGTGAATTAGTCTATGTATCAACAGCGCGCCTCGAGATTGCAAGAACGTCACGCTTAAGCCCATTGTCCGGACTGCATGAATTGAATTAGTCTATCTAACAGTAGTGTGCGTCTAGTTTGCAAGAAAATGACGCCTACGATCAATGTATGGACTGTTGGAAGTGAGTCAGTATATGTAACAACATTGTGCGTCTAGATTTTTAAAAAAGGACGCTTAAGATCAATGTGTGGACTGTTGGAAGTGAGTCAGTCTACATAACAGCAGTGTGCGTCTAGATTGCAAGAAAATGACGCTCAAGATCAATGTATGGACTGTTGGAAGTGAGTCAGTCTATGTAGCAGCAGTTTGCGTCTAGATTGCAAGAAAGTGACGCTTAAGATCAATGTATGGACTGTTGGAAGTGAGTCAGTCTATGTAACAGCAGTGTTCGTCTAGATTGCAAGAAAATGACGCTTAAGATCAATGTATGGACTGTTGGAAGTGAGTCAGTCTATGTAACAGCAGTGTGCGTCTAGACTGTAAGAAAATCACGGTAGTTTCCTAAGGATTAGAAGAATGCCCAGCTCGTCATCTTGAACCCTATAGATAGGCAGGTCTCATGGCAGCAGCCTGCCGTCGGAAATGATGATAACTCTTTATGTACCAGGTCGCAACAATTATTAAATGTAGTGACCAGTTTTCTTCCTTGCTGCGTTTACCTTTGCGAGCCTTTGTGTTAGGTACACATTCATAGCTTCGTAGACTGAAGGAACGGTCGTGTCAAGTAACCCGACAAGTTCCACTCACGGTGAGGTGATCCTCGTGCAACGTGACGTGCCACATTGTCTGCCCGATCTGAAACCGTGGGAAAATGAAAATAGGGCGTTGCAGGGAGTACAGATCAAAATTCGTGAACGAAGATGGAACATTATTAATATCTATGTTCGAAACGATTCCACGTCATGCCCGAAGACTGGACTTTTCTGAATGAGTTGGAAGACCTTCCAGGAGATTGTCTATTAGTATGCGGATACTTCAATTATCGAATATCACCTTGGGGAACACAAAAAAACGGCACACAGAGAATGACACTAGGCAGGGACATGATAGAGACTGACCTCACTATTCTTAATTGTGACACAATTTTCTACTTCTTGGTTGAGTATTGGTTAGATTATTTCAAGTGGAGCCTATCTTTCTCTCTCAATTCAAGTATACACAACGAAAACAACATTAGAAGTACACTTCAGCAACACATAGAGAAAACCACTACAGAGAACCAGAAACTTAGAAGAGAATCGCTAGCCACATATGAATGACTGAGTCAACAAGAGTTGCTGCTTACAGGTTAAGATAATTATAAACAAGGTTACGTGGGAGTGTTTATGGGAAACACGAGTCAATGATGAGTATCAGAGTGTTGGAAGAAACATGATATGATATTCAAGTAATATGACCATGCTTAGTATTTATTGTTAGGATTTTATTCATTTCATTCATTCATATTCCTTTCGTGCTGAAGTTAGCGCATAGGGCAGATCTCTCCAATTCTGTCTGTCCAAAGCTATTCTGTGCAGTTCTTGAATAGTATGAATATTGGTTGCTTTACTTTCTCTAAGTATTGTTCTTCGGAGTGTTTCTTTTGGTCTACCCCTTGCTCTTTTGTTTGTAGTTATCCATTCAAGAGATGGATGGTGTATTGGTGGTGTCTTCGGGTAGGACATGCGCGCTTTAGGTCCAACGGCGTTTTCTGATAACATATGTGAAGAAATTTTGATGTGTATCTTCTCTGATTTTATCATTCGATTTGAATTCACTCCAATGGGTGTTAGTTATCCTACGAAGATTTGTTCTCGAAACTCAGTAATTTCTTTTCTGAAGATAAAGACCTTTTCCAGCTCTCACATCCATATGATAGCACCGGAATAACGCAGGAATTAAATAAGCGCATTTTCGTGCGTGTGTTGATTGACTTCCATACATTAGACAGTCTGTTAAATGCACTTGATTCTAGGGCAATGCGAGTTGTAATTTCTGGTATGACATCACCGTCGAGTGTTAATTTGCTTCCTAGATAGGAGAATTTCTGTACTTTTTCAAGTTGTTGTCCATTTAAAGTAATTTTTTAGGTGAATTGGTGAAGTCCATAATTTTTGTTTTTGCTGAATTAATTTGGAGACCGATTTGTCCTGCAATAAGTTTTAATCTATCAGTTTTTGTTTGTGCATCTTGATGGTTTTCACTCAATAGTGCAAGATCATCGGCCAAATCCAGGTCTTCTAATGTTGTTTTATTTATCCATTTGATTCCTAAATTTGTGTTGAATGTGCTTTTTTCTCATAGCCCAGTCGATATCATGAAAATTATACAATACAGTGTCACTAAATAATTCATTTCAATGAACAAGAATTGGATCTAGGTGTTACTGTACGACAATCTCATGATGATGATGAAGAGAATCACATATGCTTCCTAAATATCCGATGATGTCACAAAATAATCCGTTTGAATGAACAAGAATTGTAACTAGATCTGACTGTACGACAATCTCCCAATGATGACAAAGAGAAATCACACGTACTATCTTAAATATCCGATGTTGTAACACAGTTTGACACACTATAATTCGTTTGAAATAAAAAAAGAATTGGAATGAACTGACTTCTGTAACACAAATCGGTCTAGAATTTACGATGTTAGTTGATTAGTCCAACGATCGACGGAATTACCCATACTTGATTAGAGAAACACCCTCAACGGACGTCACTACCGGAAGTCCAGGATTTTATATTGTTATTAAAAAGGAAATAGTCCTTTTCGTTCAAATCGGTGCCTCTTTTTCGTTCACATATGTAAAACATGACAAAACAAATTCAGATCAACTTTCTGTATTTTGTTAATCTGCAAATGTTTGAGAATGAACACAGAAGAAGAAGAATCATTAATGTAACCAATAACAGACAATTTCATATATCTAAATGAGTTTCATAAAATGGATAAAACAATTAGTCACATCACTCGTGATGTACCCCATAAGGCCAGCACCGTGCAGTAGTGATGGGGCTTAGTTCAGCCATCAGGGGCAGGAAACTAAGACTGGTCGGGCAGTCCCATTCGAGCAGGACCATAGTCCTGCCCAAGTAAGCAGAGTGCTGAAGACGGAGGCATCCAGCCAAAAGGCGCACAGATAATCAGGATGCCACACACAAAACACAATGGAAACATGTCTGTATCTATAAATAGTTATGGTGCCTGCCCTGTGGCGGACGTTCAGGCAGGGACGGTGCCGGGCCCTATACCTCGAAAGGGTCCAACCTCAGTTACTGGAAGTCCTTCTCAATTGCCCCGAGGAGCGAGGAGGCAAGGGAATAGAGCTACTGGCAAAACAAACAAACGACCAATAAAAATAATGCATTGGAATGCTGAGGGTAACTTTTACAACAGTAAAAGTGATGGATACAGCAAAAAATTGGAACTTGAAAATGTCCTCAGTGAAGAACAAGTTAATATATGCTGTATCCAAGAAACACACATCAGCAGCGACTTAGACTTCAAAATCAGAGGCTACCAGTGCTACCGATCTGACAGAAAGGACAGGCGAAAGGGTGGAATTCTGACACTTGTTAAAAACAATATCATCGCATGTCAGCTGGAAGTATATATGGAAGGGGCAGAATACCAGATGCTTCACCTAAAAACAGACAGTGCAGAATTCCATCTCCTGAACTACTACCCCCCAAATGATAAACCATTGGCACTAGACACAATTCCAGATAAAGAGAGACTTATGGTGTGTGGTGACTTCAACAGCCACTCTCAGAGCTTGGGCTACGATCATATCGACAAGAGAGGTGAGGAACTTGATAGCTGGCAGGATGAAAATAATCTCATCCTTATTAACCAGCCAGCAGACTCACCAACCTTCTACTCGAGAGCATGGCACACCACCTCTACACCAGATCTGGCATTCCACTCACCAGGCCTGGAATGGAACATCACACGTGTCGTTGGAAAACAGCTTGGAGGAAATCCACAATGAATTTACCAAGGACAGCAGCACGCACACTAGGTGGAACTATAAGAGGGCAGAATGGAAAATGTACCAGTATTTAACCAGTGTTCTAGCTAAGGAAATGAACTTGGACAAAGACACCAATAGAGCAGTGAGTGAATTTAATAGGTGTATACTACATGCTGCTAGTAAAACCATACCCAGGGGGGGGCACGCAAAAACTACAAACCCTACTGGAATAATGAACTGGAAAAGCTCCAAAATGAGATGGAAACATCTAGACAGCAGACCGAGAACAGACCTAGCCAAGAACATCACAACAAATATCAGCAAACAAAGGCTAAATTTCAAAGAGCCAAGTTACAAGCCAGATGGCGCAGCTGGAAAGAAAAAAACAGAGTCGCTGAACCTAGAAAGAGATACTAGGAAATTATGGAAACCTGTAAAACAACTAAATGATGAAAGTACAGGGAGAAATACCAGGATCACAATTTATAAAGATAGAAACATTTTAACAGGTAAACATGCAGCTGATTATTTTGCAGATTCCTTTGCAGAAGACAATAACATCAAAGTCAGCCCAGACAAACAACAGGAGGTTTGAGAGAACCAGCAAAACATTGGACAAGGCGAACCTATACTGAAGTAATGGAGGCACCAATCACAATGAGAGAACTGGAGCATGCAATATCCAAATTGAAAATGAAAAAGTTCCCTGGAGCTGATGGAGTGTCCAATGAAATGATTAGAAACCTGGGAATTGCAGCAAGAGCAAATCTACTGCAGATCTTTAACACAAGTTGGTCCACAGGTAATGTACCACAGGCGTGGAGAGAAACAATAATGATACCACTCCTCAAATGAGGAAAAGATGGCAACACAGTCTCCAACTACAGGCCCATTAACCTCACAAGCTGTCTATGCAAAACAATGGAACGCATTATCAATCTTAGGATGCAGTGGTACCTTGAAAGTGAAAACCTTCTGGTATCACAGGAAGCAGGTTTTCGACAGTGCTACTCTACTAAAGACCAGGCAACTTACCTCTCCCAAGAGATTGAGGATGCCTTCCAAGATAAGAAACTGGTACTAGCAACATGGATAGACCTCAGAATAGCATTTGATAAGGTCTGGAAAGAAGGGCACCTAAAGAAATTGCGAAATTGCAGGGTTAGCTCAAGAATGTAAAAATGGGTAAAAGCATACCTGCATAATAGAAGAGCCAGGGTACAATTAGATGGTCGTAAGAGCAAGAAAGTTCTACTGCGTCATGGAGTCCCCAGGGAGGAGTCATGTCACCCACACCTTTCTTGGTTTACATCAATGACTTAGTTGCTGAACTACCACATGGGATCAAAGTGGCAATGTATGCTGACAACCTGGTTATATGGTGCACAGAAGAACATGCGACAGTGGCCACTAAACAAATACAAAGAGCTATCGATGCTCTAACCTTATGGGCTAATAGATGGTGCGTCAGCATTAACACAGATAAGTGCAGCACTACACTCTTTATCCTCTCACCAAAACAAAAAGCCGGTCATATCAAAATAGATGGGGAACTCTTGAAAGAAGACAAAACAACCCACATACCTCGGAGTTACGTTTGATGATAAACTGATATGGAAGCAGCACATAAACATAGCAATTACAAAAGCCAGGAGGAAGTTAGCTATCCTGAGAAAACTAAGTGGAAGCACATGGGGAGCCAGTGGGAATATACTCAGTAAAGTTTACCAGCAAGGCATATGACCACACCTGGAATATAGTTCAGCTGCATAGTGTTCTGCATCAAACACCACATTACAAGATCTAGATAACGTGCAAAACCAGGCACTTAGAATAATGTTGGGAGCAATGAAATCAACACCCATAGCAGAGATGCAGAAAATGGGAAGAATGCAAACACGTGGCGAACGCAGAGACACAAAAGTACTAATTCAAGCAGAAAAGTGTCAGTGTATGCCAAGTCATCCAATGTAGGAAAGATTCCAAAATCTAGCAATGGGGCGACTGAAAAGAAGCAGCTTTATCCATCAAGCTAAACGACTCCGCAGACAACTTACAGACCTACCTGAAGTTGACAGCCCCTTAAAGCCTGTACCAGAACAAATCCTGTGGAGTGAAAGGCATGGAATGCCAATATACATTCAGACCCATGTGAAAGGAATACTAAGCGAGGGCGAACAGAACAGTGTGCAGCGAAGGACAGTCACCCTCAGTTTCCTGGATGAGGAATAACCACAAGATATATGGGTCAGAGTATACACAGATGGGTCAGCACAGAATGCCGTGAGGAATGGAGATGCAGGTGTATATATAGAATATCCACACAAGCCTAGAGATACCATCAGAACACCAACAGGAAAATTCTGCAATAATTATGATGCTGAAATCCAGGCAATTAGTGTGGCATCTAAAAAACTGCTGAACTCCAACTCTGACCTACAGCCTGTGGTATTCCTGAAAGATGCAAGGTCAGTGCTTCAAGCTCTCCAGTCTGGAAAACTAACAGACTTGAAAAAAACTACTTAGCGAATTTTTTTACCAGTATAGGGTAACCATGCAGTGGATACCCTCCCACTGTGGAATACCAGGAAATGAAAAAGCAGACAAACTGGCTAAGGAAGGTGCTGCCGAAGACCAACCAGATATACCAATCACCTACCATCAGAAAAAAACAGATGATCAAGTAAATAAGAAAGCCACAAACACCAACACAAGATGACTATCATATTATGAACAGACCAGAACAAGTTATAGTTCTACGTCTCAGAACAGGACACAACCGACTCCACAGTCACATGTATACAACATTCAAGATTGGCAACACGGCCATGTGTACATGTGGACAGGCAGCACAGAGTGCCAAACATATACTTCAAGAGTGTTATGAGCATGAAACGCTGAGGCAGACATATTGTTCAGAGGAAACAACACTGGAATCAAAACTCTATGGGACACTGTATGAACTACAAAAGACAGTGAGTTTTATTAAGAGACAGAATTACAGATATAGACATGTTTCAAGTGAACGAAAGAAGAAGAAGAACTCGTGATGTACTCGTGATCGCACGCGTTCTTTCAGCTATGTAATCTGTTCAACAATCAATAACTCAAACATCTGCATACATATTCAGGTGTCCTTGACGTCTGAATTGTTCCGTCCTTCTTTTCATGATATTTCTATGACCTTTCTATAACACTTGATATCAAATGCTGATATTTTCCATATCCGTATCATTGTGGAGCACATAGTCGTGTGATTAGGACTCCGTTATCAGGCACCTGTTGTCCCGGGTTCAATCCACGGTTTGGACATAATTTATTCCTTCTGGAGTTCAATCAAATACGTTCTGTACATGGTCGCGGCATCAACTTTGCCAAAGCGGCCTTTTTTTCCACAGCTCATAGAAAGCCTAATGCACCCCTTCACAGGGAAACATACAGTAACGAAAGTTTGTTTTTAATCACAAAGATATATTTCCACTGGAATAATATAGCTTCGTAATAAATGTTATTGTAATTTATGTCTGTCTCTTGTCATCGATGTTTAATTAATGATGTTTTTGTAGGACGATTACTAATATATTTATTATCTCTGTTGAGCAATCTGCTGTCGAGTTGATGGTTGACCAGAGGAAATCAAAGTCAAGGACATTATTCAAACTTGTATTGCCAATGAGGCAATGACTACTGTGATATTGAGTTGGTTCCCGTTGAGATGATTATTTGTGCCTTGTTTATTTTTTGTGTGTTAATTAAATCTGTTCCTGCCTCGCTATGATGTTTGAGTGACATAACCATGTGCTATAAACATGTCCTCGCTATGATGTTTGAGTGACATAACCATGTGCTATAAACATGTCCTCGCTATGGTGTTAGAGTGACATAACCATGTGCTATAAACATGTCCTCGCTATGGTGTTTGAGTGACATAACCATGTGTTATAAACAAGTCCTCGCTATGATGTTTGAGTGACATAACCATGTGTTATAAACAAGTCCTCGCTATGATGTTTGAGTGGCATAACCATGTGTTATAAACAAGTCCTCGCTATGATGTTTGAGTGACATAACCATGTGTTATAAACAAGTCCTCGCTATGATGTTTGAGTGACATAACCATGTGTTATAAACAAGTCCTCGCTATGATGTTTGAGTGACATAACCATGTGTTATAAACAAGTTCTCGCTATGATGTTTGAGTGACATAACCATGTGTTATAAACAAGTCCTCGCTATGGTGTTTGAGTGACATAATCATGTTCTATAAACATGTGGGGACTCTTATTATTAGGGTGGTATCATCTATATACATAATTTATGGAATCTCATAGCCTCCGATACCTACGTATATGTGTAACATACGCGGTAAGAGAATGCATCCGTGTCTGACTAATTTTTGGATGTTAAACCAGCCAGATGTTTTTTTCCCTCGAGTCGGGCAAACGATAGACGATCTACCAGGAAACGATATATTAGCTAGTGATGCGTTGTAACAGCTAATCGCAGTACAGTAAAATACTATCAAAAACACCAGTACATTACTTGCCAATACAAGGATATATGAGCATTATAAATGCAGGTTATAATTAGAGCATATCGGACAGGCTCATTACATTAGCAAATCTTTATCTGGAGTTGTATTGGTCACTGTGTTTATACTTTGTATCGTCAGCCAATGAAAATCTAGTAAAAAACATATGAGGCATATTAGAGGCTCTTTCTGAATTAGCTAACATGTTTTATATATGTCAATGATCACGCTATTAGAAACCAGACTACGAGATCAGACTTGTGTGCATACAGCCCCCACACAAATTGATGTCTTATTGACCCTGACGATTATACTTAAGAGACAGTAACCACGTATTAATTGACACAAAATATCAGAGGCGGGTGTGAAGGTGATACAGATGAGTTAGAAAGAGCTACAAGAAATGGGCATGGACCGATCACATTGCAAACAGTTCATTACACTTAAGACCCAGCTCGGAGTAATTTTTTGGGCCAATGACATTCACAAATTAAGGAAGCACAAACAATGTCTACTTTTACATATATCTTATCTAACACACACACAAATACACGCACGCGCGCAAGCACGCACGCACGCACACACACACACACACTCATATATATATATTATGTTAATCGTTTTGTTTTTGGGACTTTGTCCACTGTTTTAAAACAAAATATGTCAATTTTTACCAGGTGTGAAAAAATAAAGTACGATTCAAAATTGCCTAGCGCTTCTGTAATCATACCTTTCCACAATGAGTGGCCCTCGATATTACTTCGAACTGTTTACAGTGTCATCAATCGGTCTCCCAGGCAACAGCTAAGGGAGATTATTCTAGTGGACGATGCAAGCACATTAGGTAATTTTTATTTTAATTGTCTAGAGAAGTATGTTATGTACTCAGTGTTTCTCAAAGTGGGAAATATGGCCACTAGAGAGACGAGTAGTAATCGGAAACAACGATGAAACATTGGAAAATAGTGGGTGGGATTAATTGATTTGTCTAGGGAAAGACATGTAACTTATTATTTCTTTACTTCTGCTTTTGTTAACAAACTTACATATCACCGTGATACAGTCCATATTGTGGAGTGCGCTGTGTCATATTATACATGTCAGATGTGATATCTTCCGCGTTCCGTCAGAAACAAATCGACTTAAGCATGACATCTGCGTCACTCTGTTATGTTATGTTATGTTCCTCCAGGGCCATAGACGGCGCATAGGTCAGAAACCATAGCCTTCCATTTCTGTCTTTGTGTTGCCAGGTCTTTCAATTGTTGCGTGTTGTTTAGGTTCATTGACATGCCTTCTCTATTAATGGTTCTTCGTAGAGTTTCTCTAGGTCTCCCTCTTCTTCTTACTCCAGGTGGCACCCAATATAGTGATTGCTGGGGAATTCGTAGGCTGTTCATTCTGAGAACATGGCCGATGTAAGTCCAGCGCCTTTGTCTAATGAAGGAAGATATATAGGTTTGTTTGCTTTCCTCTCTTATAGTAGTGTTAGATTTAAAGTCACTCCACTTAACGTTCAGAATGGTACGTAGGCATTTGTTTTCAAAGGAGTCGAGTCTTTTATCTGTGGCTTTTGTGGCTTTCCAACTTTCGCACCCATATGATAGAATAGGGATGATGTTGGAGTTAAACAACTTGAGTTTTGTGGTGTTTCTTAGTGTGTTAGACGTCCATATGTTGCGTAGTTTATTGAAAGCACCCGCTGCAAGGGCAATACGGTGTAAAATTTCTTTTGATGAGTCTCCATACAATGCTAGATTGGTGCCTAAATATGTAAAATTGTTGACTTTTAATAATGGAACATTTTGAATTTCTATGTTGTCGTTGGATCTCGTAAAATCTAGTATATGAGTTTTTGATATGTTGATTTTCAACTCTTTCTGATTTGATTAGTGTTGGAGATTGTCAAACTTAGATTGAGCATCTGTGTGGTTTGCGCTCAAAAGGGCCAGGTCATCTGCGTAGTCAAGATCTTCGAGAACGGTATTATTAATCCATTTTATTCCTGTCAGCTCATTTTCAGTGCTCTTTCTCATGACCCAATCAATAGCGACGCAGAAAAGTAATGGGGACATGATGCATCCCTGTTTAACACCCGTAACAACTTGGAACCATTCTGACTTCTCAGTGTTTGTTTGAACACAGCAATGTGAGTTGGTGTAGAATGCTTTTATAACATTGATTATTTTAGTAGGAAAACCGTATTGCTGTAGAATATTCTATAACGTATGCCGATGAAGACTATCAAATGCTTTTTCAAAGTCAACAAAATTGATTATGAGCGGGGATTGAAATTCGAGTGATTCTTCAATGATGATGCGAAGAGAAAATATGTTGTCTGTGCAGGAGCGAGCTGATCTAAAGCCTGCTTGTTCTTCTCTGAGTAGTTTATCAACAGCATTCTTTAATCTTTCCAATATGATGCTTAGGAAGACCTTGCCTATGACTGATAATAGGGTGATACCCCGCCAGCGTCACTCTGACCGACTATAAAATAAAGACAGCCAACACCAACTCCAAACTTCCGTAGTGCTGTGCTCTCCTACATCATGAGGTCCTGACGACAACAGTATCCCTATTTACTGTTCGTCCTTCATCTCAAACAACATAACCCTAAGAAAGTTAACTATTATGAATTATGATCAGTATATTGTAGAAACGTCAATGTTACCAGTGTGGTAACCGTTGCCTGAATTTCTAGTGCAGTGTATAAATAATAAAGGCACTGCTTTCTTTCCAGTCATGTCATAGAGGACTAACGAAAGTTTGGGTAAAGAATTACACCCTATCACTTGTGAACAAAAAACAATTACTATATGCATTGTCTTAATATTGTAATTTTGTTTTTGCCAATGGTCACTATGACGAAGAGATACAGAAAAGTAAACGGTGCAATATTGACTTGTGTGGCATACTCAGGAAGTGGGTGTGTGTGTGTGTGTGTGTTAGGTATGCCCTGCTTGCAGATCTGTCAACATATTTGTCAACATATCTGAAAGAAGAATGAACTGGATGGTCTAGGGTGTATATGCTGCATTTTTAGCATGATGTGATGTTATGTGGGTATTGCCTACTGGAATTCCACCAGTCGGATACTAAACATGCGTTCCTAATCATGCGTTCCTAAACCACTGAACACAACCATACCATTGAGATAGCAAAACTTATATTAGTTGTAGTATCATCTCCGTTGCTTAAATGAGGATGTCTTACATCTTTGTGAAATGATATGGGCTACATTCTTATAGCTAATGCGATTGCTACGCTCTCACAGCTAAGGGTATTGTTACCTTCTCACAGCTACGAGCATTGTTGCCTTCTCACAGCAAAGTAGAGTGCTTAATAATCATCGCATTAAAATTGATCTAATCACGTGTTTATGGTTAAAAGCAGTATGATTCACAAAAATGACACTTTAATTCCCAGCTAACACAGACAGCTCTTGCTCATAAGTGTTGTCTTACTTTTTCAGAAAGTTTACAAGCACCGTTGAATAAATACATTGAATATAACTTCCCAGAAAACCTTGTCTGTGTACTGCGCATGGCAATACGACAAGGACTCATCCGTGCGCGCTTGCGCGGAGCTTCTGAAGCCAAAGGCGATGTTCTGATATTCATTGACAGTCACATGGAAGTAAACATAAACTGGTAAGTGCCATCAACTTAGAACATATGTTGTTATTAAGAATTTATAGTCCAATCCGTCTGATTATTCGTTAGATTACTTCCCTTTGTTATGTTGGGTTTGGTTTAGAGTTAGTCAAGAAATACAGTGTACCGTTGTCTGATACACATAACCAAGGGAAATATTCAAAAGAAAAATCAGAAGGTTGTACATTTTCTGAGATTGGACAGAAATTATGTTAAGCACTTTATGTTAATTTATATTATGGGGAGTCACGTAGCCCAGTGGTTAGCGTACTGCCTTCGCATGCGAGTGGTCCTGGGTTTATGTCACAGTTGAGGCGGAAATGTTTTTCAGACCGCAACGACTTCCGGGTCGACCCAACCTTAAAGTGGTACCGGATTACTCCGGGAAGTAAAGACTGCGAGAGAAAGGAGATGGCTAAAGGAGATGGATTAGGTCGAGATTCAGAATCCGGCACTGCTCCTACCTGAGGGAAAGTAGTGCTATTTTATTTCTCGGCTATCCCACTCACATAAAACGCGCATGCATTTTATATATCCCTGCTGCAGTGCCATTAAAAGGGCAATTACCTTCAAATTACTACAAAGGTGTCAGCTGTACTTGTTTTAATAAATGCAACTCATTATTAATTTTAAGTTAGCGTATGTCTCTTCCATGTGGGCAGCCTTCGCTACTGGAATAGATGAAATACGGTTTTCATTACGAAAAAGCACAGCCGTAAAACTCAGTTTCGAAGAGTCTTCAAATAGTGTTTAAATTCCTGTGGGTCATTAGTTATTTTTAAGGCATTCATGAGGCCCTAAATATTAGAATAGAAAACCTGATTACTTTCCTTTCTTAAGAAATGTTCCAACTGCTGATGTGGAGTAATCGGGACATCTTTTTCCAGGAAATACCATTGTTGGAGTCTTGATCAATTCTGCATTGTTCTTGGATATGTCTAAATCACGAACCAGGTCATTTAGCTATTTAAGTGTTATTCTTTGTGGGTTGATGATGCCCCACAGTGAAAATCTGAATCACT
Organism: Meghimatium bilineatum; assembly: GCA_034231615.1. Lineage (NCBI taxonomy): Eukaryota > Metazoa > Mollusca > Gastropoda > Stylommatophora > Philomycidae > Meghimatium > Meghimatium bilineatum. The sequence continues at coordinate 109,380,218 of CM067299.1, read as the reverse complement.
GAATGCTGACGCACCAGAATAACAGGTTGGCCCACATGTGTAATTATCAGATTAATTAAGAGAATGTTCTGCTGGATGTTCAACAATAGGAAGTCCTTCCCTATGTGAAACTGGTCTCAATGCAAACTGAATGTTTTGATTGACTATTATCGACTTTTGCTTCATTATTATTCCGGAAAGCAGAAGTAATAGTCAGTTATGTAGTTGCTTGGTTCTCTCAACACAATGGCAACCTCAAATGCATTGATGGTCTTTTGCATTACACCACTGTGATAGCTGTGTTGTACATGTCGCACTGCATATGTACGGTGCCATAGGTTTGTCTTGCTGACCAACTTTGCTTCCGAAGTAAAGATAATATGCCTTTTTCATTTGAAAACTGAGACATTTCTTCTTCTTCGCAAATGTCGCTTCCTACAGATATAGTATACATTCTCCAAGAAATTCTTTTTGTGTAAAGACAGTGTATTTGTATTAGTCAGCTATCTTCTTACATTTAAGTCGTATGTTCCCATCAACCATAGTTACTATCATTTAAGTCGTATGTTCCCATCAACCATATTTACTATAATTTAAGTCGTATGTTCCCATCAACCATAGTTACTATCATTTAAGTCGTATGTTCCCATCAATCATAGTTACTATCATTTAAGTCGTATGTTCCCATCAACCATAGTTACTATCATTTAAGTCGTATGTTCCCATCAACCCTATTTACTATAATTTAAGTCGTATGTTCCCATCAACCATATTTACTATAATTTAAGTCGTATGTTCCCATCATCCATATTTACTATAATTTAAGTCGTATGTTCCCATCAACCATATTTACTATAATTTAAGTCGTATGTTCCCATCAACCATAGTTACTATCATCAGTAACCACCATTACCTCATTATAAACTATCAGTCGAGTGATACAGTTTATGAGCTCCTTTTATGATCATATGTACCGTGTTAGTGTTATGGGAGCATTCTTTATAATATTTACGTAGATATCATAGACCGTATATACTCACCCGGGGGTGGCCCGATGTTAACCTGACTGCCTCTTTCGGTTTATCCGAATCGAGGGAGACCCTACGAGCGACGCCAGAGCGCAGCTGCCCTGGATCGACGACTCACCAAGCGACGCGGGTATCGCGAATCTATAGACTGCATATCGGTATATGAAGCTATGGTATTCCCTTACGTGACCACTAAAGCACGGAATCTACTCTGCCGAACGACAGATCTGTCGCTGGGGCTGTTCTCGTTGGTGTATATTAACGCCCGATCTGGCGTCTAGGCTTCAGTTGACCATTATATACTATTTGCAGCTTTTTTAGCGTCAAATAATCATGAACTATTTGCCAAGAATTGATTGACATTTTCAAATTACCCCCATAAATGGTAACGTATATTATTGAAAGCCCCCACATGTATTTTGTTCTGTTAATGACGTCAGCATAGTGGAGCGCATGGCAGTGTGGTTAGAACGCCATTTTCATACCCCTGATGTCCCGGATTCAATCCACAGTTGGGACCATGTTTTTATTCTTTCGGAGGCACAATCAAAATCCTTCCTGTATATGTCGTGGCGTCTGCTATGGCACAGCTTTATTTTCACAGCTTCCCTGTACTGCTTCACAGTAAAACATGCAGTAACGAATCATGAGTCCATTCTACACAGGTTACCACCGTTGCTGTCTGAAATATCACGAGATCAGAAAATCGTTGCCATGGCAACTATTGATTACGTCCAAAGAGAAACATTCGAGTATAAATACAATGTCAACGATGCAGTTGGTTTGGGCTGGGACTGGAGACTTGTTTTCTACAAGGTGAATGTCACGAAAAATAACATCATCAAGGAAACAACAAGCACTCGACCGTAAGTCTCATAATTCTTTTACACTGCTGTTTCGTACATCAAACGATGTTTTACGTAATAACATGTTTAGAAAAAGTATATTGTCGATTGTTTACCGCATATGGTTGCTGCAACTGTATAATTCACACTTGCCGTAGAAGTAAGGGCGAGTGATTCTTTAAGTTAGAGTTCCAATGCCAGATAAATAACACAATCACGTGCAACTGTGACTATCGTAGGTCATCATTTTTCTTCACAATTCTCTGTCGCTCTTGGTGTTTCCAGTATCATGTTATATGATCGTGCTGCTAGCCAATATGGTTTAATTTTCATTAAGTGGCCAAACCATTTGAGCCTCTATTTTCAAAATGTTAGTCCACGTACCATATTCTAACAAAGTATGTAAACTATCTCTTAATTTTTCACTTATCTTTTCTTGTTGTATTAGCTTCGATTCGTAGACATCTGTTTTGACATGTAATACATTTTCTCTGTTGTTCTTTAGATAATTCAAACACTGATAACACAATGTTGATATGAAGGTTGAATTTATGATTAGAGTACAAAAGTGAACATAAGAGCACATGTGTTAAAATTACTAATATTAATAAAAATGATAATTAATTTATAATAACAATAATAAGACGACGGCGGTAGACGAATCGATCTATGTTCTACGTCGAAACAAGCATATAATAATAAGTAAAGGGGAAAAATGCGGACCAAAAAATACAAAGAGCAACGAATTTGAAGAGCGTGTCTGAAGTGTCAATTACACAGCGATGTGTAAGCCTAATAAATGAGGTACCACTAGGGTCTATGGTGGTCATAGTGCATTATTCCCATGTCTAACGATTCTATCTGTGGTATAGATATTGTCATACTCAATATGTTTAGTCTTCTTATCGTAGTCATCTTCATCGAATGATATTATTTCACCAACAGTTTTCTCTAATATTGTATTTCGAGTAATCATGTGTACTTATTTGTTTACATTCCATCACAATTGATGATAACCATTTGTCTGTTGTTCGTCCATCACATGTAATGATAACTATTTGTTTGTTGTTCGTCATCCACAAGTGATGATAAGCATTTGTTTATTCTTGGTCCACCACAAGTGATGATAACCATTTGTTTATTGTTCGTCCATTACAAGTGAAGATGACTATTTTTTTCCATCTAATTTGAAATTCATAGTTGTGTCATTGACTATAAGTTTGTAGATCACCGAACGGAATTCGTTCTGTCTTGTTATACAGCTTTTCTGTGATGTGTGATTTTAGCTTGACACATCCAACCTCAGTATGACCCCCAGAGTCACTTTAACCCTATATGAAATGTGACAGCAAGCTTCACCCCATAACCTCCATAGTCGCTTCTTACGAGACGCATAGAAGATAAAGAGTGTTACCATGTTAGTAGTGTATGATGCATGGAACGAGCCCCGAGTGTGCTGAGTGTGCTGAGTGTGCCGAGTGTGCAATCGAATGTGCTGAGTGTGCAACCGAATGTGCTGAGTGTGTTCGCACATTCAATATGGTGGCAATCAAAATCGTTCGAAACCGGTCAAAACCGGTCGAATCCGCGCGGTGTGTGGGCCCGGGGCGTGGTCCCGATATCGGCGGGGCGGCGCGCGGCGGGCGGGTCGGGGCGTCGAGGTCCCCGGCCCAGAAAACTCGGAAAGGGGTGGGTGGTAGTGAGATTTTTCCTTCAGATATTGTGATAAATAAAACGGCTATGGAAAGTTACAATGAATGAGGGCACCAGAACCAGGTCATACGTTGGGGGGGGGGGGGGTCATATATACCTCTACCATATTTAGATCTAGGTCAATTCCTTAGAAGGAATAGTATAACGTGTGTGGCACTTGTGTTTAAAATTCAAATTCCGACCAGCAAAACACCATAAAACTTTACGATACAAGGTCAATTTGCCATCTGGTGGGGCACGGAAACTTACAGTGAATGTTGTCAGCATAACCCGGTTACGCTGTCGGGGTCATCCATAACACTACCCTATTTAGATCTGGTTCAAAATGTACGATGACATAACACAGATGTATACTTTTCCACAAAGAAAATGGAATGGAAACTTAGAAAGAATGAGGTAGCCCCATCTCTCCCCCCCTTGTGTCGGTGGAGCTGCGTTTGGTGAGTATTAACATGTTATGACCTTATTTGTTTAGTGGCTATTTTGTGGTTTTTCCACTGAAATTTATTTATGGTACTATCTTTTTATATAAAACGAACCAATTTTAAACCAAATGTGAAAGAGCATGTAAAGTTCAGATCATAAAACTGCCAGATGCAAACAATTCCTTAGAAGGAATAGTACTGACGTGTGTGGCACTTGTGTTTAAAATTCAAATTCCGACCAGCAAAACACCATAAAACTTTATGTTTCAAGGTTGATTAGCCATCTGGTTGGGCACGGAAACGTACACCGAATGTTGTCAGCATAACCCGGTTACGCTGTCGGAGTCATCCATAACACTACCCTATTAAGATCTGGCTCAAACTGTACGATGACATGACACAGATGCATACTTTTCCACAAAGAATACGTCCGTGGAAAGTTACAATGAATGAGGTCACCATAACCCCATCACGCGATCGGTGTCAGCAATATGAATGGCCTATTTAGCTCTGTTTCATTGTGTTGAAGCTCAAATTATGTTCCGAAAAGCATTGTAAATCATGAGGCTACAAGGTCAATTAGCCATCTGTTAGCGCACGGGCTATTTCAACATATGAACATTAGCGTAATCTATGATACTGAAGTGTACTTTTCCACAAAGAAAACGATACTGGAATCTTAGCACGAATGATGTCAGAATAATCCGATCACGCACCCAGTATATGAAAGCGAACACCCTTTATCTATCTTAGCTGTCTCTGTCTGTATATAATCACTATAAACATGTTGGTGTCCGAATGTAGGGATTTCGTTTCGTGATTATGCTATATTATTATTAATGATATTAATATACTGATACAAATTCTATTTAAATTGTAAATTTAAATTAAAAAATTATTTAACAAAATATTTCCATCTCTATGAAATAGTTTAAAAACGAAAAAGCAATCCCTGTATACACTCCAGTAATAAACCCACAGGTAGAGCAAGCCAGCTTAATTACTGTCTTGGGACGAGGAACGCGTGTCAATCGATAATCACCAAGCGTGACCGCTTGACCACGGCATAAAATTGGGATTAACACCTTCTGTTCTGACGATCGTCTCTCTGACACTTTTATTATGGCAATTTTGAATATTTGTAATTCTGACTCTGCAACACGATTTAGCAATGTGTTATGAGTGTTCTCAAACTCCCTGAGTCTTTGTACATATATAGTTAAATATACCTTGCTGTAAGAGTTAGAAATTGTACCAAATTAATACAATTTCATTATTACAGTCCCTCAATATATATATATATATATATATATATATATATATATATATATATATATATATATATATATATATATATATTGGTGTTTCTTTCCGTTCTTCCTGACTTCGGCCTTTTCTTTGTTTATCTTCATGTTAAAGGTTTGGTATGTTTGATGTAATCTGGGTGTTTATCTTTGTATGTGTTCTTATGACGCTGGGAGTAGTGCTTGGTCGTCTGCAAATGCAATTCGTTTGAGTTTTCTCTTATATTGTTTTCTTCAGTTGGTTTTGCTGCTTTGGTGATGTGATCTAAGTATGTTATATATAGATGGCCACACACACACACACACACACACACACACACACACATACTTACAGATATTTTCAAAGCTCTGTAGCGTGTTTAAATCTTTACAAAAGAAACATTTGACATCTATGCACATTCTCAAAATCCCCCCTTACAGTTGAGTGATTCCAAGTTGTTATCAAACACGGTTCGGGGTTGCCACACAATTGGAGTTATTAATAAACAATCTTTTTTAATGTTAAATTTTAAAGAAAGGAGCGCATTAATCATAATATGAATAAGGGTCTCCACACATTCTTCTGTGCCTTGGCCAACGGTTCTCATTATTTTATGCTTATATTCAAGTGCTTCTCACATTGTAAAATTGAAAATTATGGCGCTGGGTGGTTAATATAACTCATATAACAAAAATGTTCTAAGTATATTCACACTAGCTTCTATCACATTCTACACTGTTTAATATTTTCTTAGTATGTTCTCACTAGGCTCTGTAACTATTTTCTCACTTTGCGCTTTAGCCATGGTCGCCGGGTGGTCTCTGTATGAGCTTCAACTATGTTCTACCATATTATCAGTATGGTCTCGCTAGCTTCTAACATTGTCTACTTTGGGTCAATATATTTTTAGTATATTCTTGGTAGGTTCTTCAATTATGTTTTCAGTCCCCGCTTCAATTATGGTATCTCTCTTTTAAGTTATTGTTTCTCTGCCAACAGTTCTCATAATAACATATATCTCACACCACAAACGTCATGTTTATCAGTTTTCTGAATTAGCAGGTCACACGTAACCACATTTCACCACTTTTGCACTAACCCACATAGCGTGTTTTACAAGTTTTTTTCTTTGTGGAACATCATAATTTAGCACTTTTCACAACAACACAATCGGCTTTTCTTGACTTACATGGTACATTGTTCTATTTGTATGTACCAACATGTTTCATATTACATATTTCCAGATGACAAATTTCATGTTTTAGCACTTTTAACAGCTAGGCAAGACGCTATTAACACATTTGCATATGACAAACTGCGTGTTTTATCAGTTTCTAAATTATCACCCCATATTAAACTAAACTATAAGCCTTTTCACACCCAAAAACACAACACAGTTATCACTTTTTACAGCTAGACAAGTCGATTTTCGTAGTTTTCGTAATGGAAACAGTCACTATTTGCCTCTTATTTAGACTTACAAAGGCAAATTACAGTGGTTTTTTGCACCAACAGGGTTAATATTACACATTTCTATACCCATAATAGTTACCATACCTTTAAATAACACAGAGGAAAAGGACAAGGGTTCTCACACCTTTAGGGTGGTGTGGGTGCTTGAATTAACTTGACTAGCTTATGACCCCAAACCATGATGGGGTTTCTAATGTTATCTTGGTCTGTGTATAACCCTTGTATAAATCAGTTCTGGGCTCAGCAGGTCTACCTATAGCGAATATATAGAGAGCGAAGGTTCTGTTCTTGATCTGTGGATAACTTCTGAGTTATGTACCGGTCAATAACTTGAACCTCTGTAGTTTATAGAAGATTTCTTTGTAACAAGACAAAGCATATAGTACAACGAAACAGACAATACACATATACAAATATAACAATGATTAAACCCGAACCATAAAAACGTGACAGACATATTTTTTCAGAGATATAAAACATATTTATTTATGATTCGCGTACCTTTTTCCAAAATAATTAAGAAAGAATAAAAAAGGATCATAGTATAATTGACTGTTCATAGAAGGAGTCACAGTTGGTTGTAGTTGTCGTCTCCTGGTTGGCTTCTTCTTTTTCTGTTCTGGTTGGTTGTGGGTTGCTACAGGCATCTCAGGTACATATGTGGGTTCGCAGTCGGACGCGAGATACATCTCTAGATTACCAAATACTACTCTGCGGGTGTAGACATTTTGTTGGCTGTATTAGTAACTGTGTTTGCAGCTGGAGCAGTTGAATCGGGTTTTGTGCCAAAAACACCACACACTCTTATCAAATTCTTTCAGAATGACCTCTCGGAGGTCTACGAGGTCTACAAATTCTTGACGACTCATTGTGATGCCGGTTCTAGTTGGCTACTTTATATTTGCATCACCATAGTAACGCCGAACATGGATAAGTGGTCTCTTGAATGATGTTACGGCTACAGCATTAACACCATCACCTAATGGTTTATCATATCATTGCCTCTGGAAAAATAGGTAGTTGAGGACCTCATATTCCTAATTATTGAAATGACAGTACACCATATTGAAATGACAGTTTATTTTCCCAGTGTGTGACTGTGAAACGTGGAAATATAAGCGGCAGTGGCACACCAAGCCCTTTTAACATTAATAGAGCAAGGACAAATGGTGAGTTAGTCAACTTAATCATTGGGCTGGCACAAAGCTTTTTTGAAATGATGAGGTCTGTCTAAAGTGTAAGCCTGACTATTATTTCTTCCCTATTCGTAGTGATCTATGATCTTACGTCTATGGGTGCTATCAAGCAAGGGTGAAATGACTAGCTCAAGCTCATTGACCCGCCTTTGAAACCGTTCCCGGTCTAAAGCAAAATAACTTCTTGTACCATGATGAGCTTCAGCCACAAAAATATAGGTAGTTATCAATTTACCCCCTGTAGCAAAATGAACCTGTAGAGTAAACAAAAGGAATATCCATTAGCTCGGCTTGTTACAGTTACTTATAGGTTAGCACACTTAAGAAAAAAAAAGTTCGCATTAGCTGTACGTGCATATTATTATACACTAGTTACTCCAGCACGACTATAATCCTCCCCGGTAGTGATATCATAGGAAGAAAAAGTACCATGACAAAATAGTCTGTGTTCGGTAATGATATTATTATTATTATTATTATTTTCAAAGGTTAGCCTAAACACAAACAACTAAACCCCAATTACCTCCTTACAACAACAACCAATATATATGTATACATACACATAATACCTTTCTACGACCCTGTTTGCTTTCAGTTCCTGAGACAGCGTGACAACGGGCGATGGTAGTGGTAGGATAATCATGCTCCCATTTAGCATTAATCTGACTAAGTGATGGTAAACATGATTCTAGACTATTGGTCCCTGACTCGCCAGCTAGCTGAATGGTTTTTGTCTCTGATGATGGGTCTGATACGGCTTCACTTCTGGGTTTAAAGAGCGTGGCTAGTGTTAAAGGCGAATTAAAGACAGAGCAGCTTATCGGGACATCGACATATCTTCATTGTCTGACCACCCATCACTGTCTTCATTACTACCAACGCCATCAGTTGCCTCAGAAGCTGAACACCAAGAAAAAAGGCTCCCAAGTGGACATCTATCGATCTGCATTTTCACTGTCGACGTTGGTCGTATCGGTTTTTTGTTGTTGGGGTTTAAAAGGCACTAATTATGGAGAAACCACACCTACCAGCTGCAAACGGGTAATGTTAGTGCCTATAAGAGTGAAGTGTATTATAGGGTTTGTGTGCCGCCTTCATCATTAACCGCTATCAGTAATAATCTGCCGAACTAGCTAAACTCACCCGCACCGCATAAACAATAGCTAAACATATAGGGTAGCTTGTTATGGGGTGGTACCTGAGCGATAAGTAGTGAAAATTTTATTAGTATGTAACCTATACATAAAGGATGAAAAAAGGCTAACCTTCGTCATTGTCTTAAACATGCACACCTCTGAGAATGACATCTCAGCACAGGCTATAAATACGAAAGCATATGATTCTGATACTAACAAACGAGCAAACACCTAGTTTTATATACGAAAAGCTACACCAATCGACTGTATTGCACTATTGAAGCACAACCGAATAGGCAATACAGGTTTGGTACTGTGCACACACTTGGAGTAACCCATTCATCCCATTGGGTGATGTGTGTATATTTGTAGGACCAAACATTTAAAAAAATCATACGTTATCGGCACTTACTAATAGAAACTACCGGAACTTGGTCATTTTGAAGAATGACTTATGTAAGTAATGTTGTTAATTTCTTAACAGGTTGTTTGTTATTCTAACAGGATTTTCGATCATAGTATTGTTTTTGTCTCTTCTTCTTCAGACATGCGTTAACGGGCACATTCGCTACCTTTTCTATGGTATTTTGATGTTAAATTTAATGTCTGACATGTGCGAAATTCTATAGGGTCTTGGTTATTGGTCCGTTTTGGTAGTTGCCAGCATGTGGGCGTGGAAACAAGTTGGTGTAAATGTGAATACATTTGTGTATTTTTGGTGTGTATAGATACACTAACATCCCGGTGATATATTTGAGTCTTATTTATTACTATTGTTGTGCTCGTTGTATATGTATATTGTTTGAGCTGTGTATGTATAGCCTGAATATGAGTTACGGCTAACTATGTGTGGTATCTGCTTGGGAATTGGCTTATTTACGCAGTCCATCTATTTTCCACAGACCAAGACGTCCACCAAAACCTTCCGGTGTGTTCAATGCTTGAAACCATTCAGTCGCCTTTACACACTGCAAAGACATACACAAGATCTTCACCTTAAAAAAAGACATAACTGTAATTTTTGTGTTAATGTTTACACAGACGCTTCAACATTTAGACAGCACAAGCAGAAGTGTCATACACCCCAATTAGTAACAACGGATGGGACTTTTAAACCTAGCGAGGGGCATCATAGTAATTTAACACCAACCAAGAACATGATACTAGTTGATCCCCAGGTGGTCGACGCCTTGATATATAAAACAGTCTATAAACCACCTGATTCTTTAACTGATTCTACGGGTGAGTTGGACCAAGATATGCGGGCGGTTTTAGCTGGTGGTGATTTAACCAATCATGCAAACTCTACACTATACCAAAAAACATTACACCAGTATATGACTCGACTCAGTCAATACAAAAACATACCGATGAAGCTATTAGAGAGCACGCAGTGTTCGGTACCAAGTGCCTTAATACAGAAAGATGAAGAACCCACTGAGAAAATTCCAGAGAAAGGCGAAGTGATGCCTAAGACGCCACTGCTTCAACATAGGCGGGCATCTAAAAGAACAAAAAGTAAAACAATGGACAAACGTCTGATTTGGGATAAGTGGTACAAAAACTGTAGAAGGCAACGCACCATTACACAACAACTTGTCGCCAGTTTAAACTAATATGATACTTATATATTACATTAATAAACAAAATAAAATAATATAACCACAACCATGTTGTTGTATTTTGTTTGTATTTATGTGTGACTATGTGTAAAAAGAAAAAAAAGATTGCTCATAAACATAAAAGGAATTGTTTGCATCTGGCAGTTTTATGATCTGAACTTTGCATGCTCTTTCACATTTGGTTTAAAATTGGTTCGTTTTATATAAAAAGATAGTACCATAAATAAATTTCAGTGGAAAAACCACAAAATAGCCACTAAACAAATAAGGTCATAACATGTTAATACTCACTAAACGCAGCCCCACCGACACAAGGGGGGAGAGATGGGGCTACCTCATTCTTTCTAAGTTTCCATTCCATTTTCTTTGTGGAAAAGTATGCATCTGTGTTATGTCATCGTACAGTTTGAACCAGATCTAAATAGGGTAGTGTTATGGATGACACCGACAGCGTAACCGGGTTATGCTGACAACATTCACTGTAAGTTTCCGTGCCCCACCAGATTGCTAATTGACCTTGTATCGTAAAGTTTTATGGTGTTTTGCTGGTCGGAATTTGAATTTTAAACACAAGTGCCACACACGTTATACTATGCCTTCTAAGGAATTGACCTAGATCTAAATATGGTAGAGGTATATCTGACCCCCCACCGTATGACCTGGTTCTGGTTGTCTCATTCATTGTAACTTTCCATAGCCGTTTTCTTTATCACAAAAGCTGAAGGAAAAATCCCACTACCACGCACCCCTTTCCGAGTTAATTGGGTCGGTGCCCTCGACGCCCCGATCCGCCCGCCGCGCGCCGCCCCGCCGATATCGGGACCACGCCCCGGGCCCACACACCACGCGGATTCGACCGGTTTTGACCGGTTTCGAACGATTTTGATTGCCACCATATTGAATGTGTGAACACACTCAGCACATTCGGTTGCACACTCAGCACATTCGATTGAACACTCGGCACACTCAGCACACTCAGCACACTCGGGGCTCGTTCCATGCATCATACACTACTCATGTTTTGTTCCAATCTCGGGCCTTGTCAGCACACAGGTGTTCCTTCTGTATTTAAAATCACTTGACGTTTTAGAATCTACTCCAATTAAAATGTCGTTTTTTCGAAGACCATTTCATTTGGGATTTTCAGCAAAGTTCCTGGATCTTTTCTTCTAATCTAGAACCGCCTGTAGCCTTCCAGGAATATGTCACTTCATCTGGCATCGTCTGCATCCTTACTGGAACATTTAATCTAATTTAGCATAGTCAGCTAACTTCATGTGACATACCATCTAATGGGGTATTGTCAAAAACATTTCTGTAACATATCATTTCACACAATTAGAAATCATCTTGAATGTGTATTTATCAAGTAAAAGATCAAGTGGGGAGGTACACCTAAGAGACGGTAGGGTTAAAAAGAAATTCATATGTCTTCACAGTTAAAGTTACATGGATATGTTTTTTACAGTTGATACCCGCATGAATACACTATAATTATATAAAGTAAAATGTTTATTTCTGCATACAAGAAAATAGAAATTATTTAGTTTTGTACAAAAATGTTTAAAATGAACATGTTCAAAATGGTAAGGTCAGTTCTGTAGAAGTGTTCAGAAGATATTAAGTACACACTAGTTTTAATTAAAAATATATGCATACAAATGAAATAGCTATGGCGCATACTACGGATATTAAAATATATTTTCATATTTTTGTATACAGGCGGGTTCAAAGCTCACATATTTTGGGGTGAAAAGTGTTAAATTTGAATTGCTATAAAAATTGTACATATACATAGATGGCAAAGTTGTTAGTATGTGATATATGGATCTATGTAAGTAATATGCATGCAAAATTTCATCAATATTGGTTAATATTTAAAACGCTTAGAATGCAGAAGTGACAATTATATCAAAATTTCGCGAACGAACGATAAGCCAATTTACACATTATAAAATATAATTCCTTACCATAATAACCTCCTGCAGGGTATAGTTACACTTCAGCTTCAGCTTGAGTTTCATATAGACCCAATCTCTTCCTTCTCATGGCTCCTCTGATTTCTAGGGTTGCCTCGGTAACCTTATTTTGTGCATTTAATAGTCTCGTAGAATCAGTTCTTGTGAAGTAATCGAACGTAATTTTCCGCATGTCACTTCCAACAGCCTAAGTGCAGCTTGCATAGCTTGTGATCCATCATTAGAAACTAAGGTTGAAATGCCAACAGCAATATTAACAGCAGTCAACCCATTGTATAAGTGCTGTGGGCAGGTCTGCCATATCATACTGTTGAAGGACTATTCAATATTTTTGCAGTACTCTGAAATATTTTTTTCTGACATATGAATAACTAGATTACAAATGGATACCTAAACTTGACATGTATGCAAGAAAGATTTCAAAATTTAAAACGAGGCTATTTACCACAATTACATAGGAAGGTGGTCATTGTTTTAAATAATATAAACTGTTCACTGTTCACTCAAACATACTGAACATTTTTGCAATAATTCTTAAATTTCCTAACCCACCTCCACATATTTGAAGTCTATATCTCAACATCTATAAACGCTACGAACAAATTTCTTTAAGCACAATGTGCATAGATGATTCTGGCCGGAATATTTTTAGCGTTTAAACGTAATTAAATTTTGTTCGATTTTTGTGTGTGCACATGCATCACGGAAACAAGAAATAGTACTTCTAAATATATTTACATTATAATGTAATATATATATTTCGAAACAGAAATGGACAGAGAATGTGATTATCACAAGATCATTTTGGGGGAAAAATTTGGTTAATATATAACAAATATTTTAGACAGAAAAGGAAATATGTAAATGACACATACATATTATTTTAGATATGATATTTGACCTTACAGCATTTTTGAATCAATAAATTCCACTCAAACTGTATCATTTCTGTTAGATAATCCAATTACGAACACAATAATGTATAATATATATGCATAGTGCGTCAAAAATGTATTATTTAGAAAGAATTTCGACATCTATCAAAAGCAGTAGACATAACTTTACACGAAACTCAAATGAAAATATGGCTAATTTTTCTTACAAAATGGCGTAAATTTGCAAACACGAAGCTAGAAGCATTTGTCAGGTTGCATTTCATAATAAATGAGACCAAAGTAAATAAAATAGTTATTATTTTACGAAAATAAGTAAATTGGAAAACATTAGGTTTGCTGACTTATATAAGTCTCCACGGCTGGAATGAGTTTTAATATGATACCAATATCCTCGTACAATGAAAAGATGGATAGCTTGTAAATTTCCTCTGTGTATCTCCTTACCCTTCATATTTCTGGATATCATGATGTTCACAATGACGGAACACATATGCATTAGATAAAACTGCTGCAATGAAAACTACAGATTTTTTCTTTTTGTGCTATAATATTTACTGTAATGTAAATCTCAGCATTGCTTGTTGAGATTGTTTTGTGAGGTCTATCTTGACATTTATAGCACGTTTCACTTATTTTGTGAGGTCTATCTTGACATTTATAACACGTTTCACGTGTTTTGTGACGGTCTATCTTGGCATTTATAGCACGTTTCACTAGCTTTGCTCTCAAACAAATGCAATTATCTCTGTAACCGCCTAACGTATTATTACCATTTTTTGCATAGGATGTTATTTTAAGTTAGACCCCACAAATGTATATTTTATATGTGTGCATCATGTCCAGTTTCAATTATTGTCTACTCTTTTCGTTAAATGTAGGGAGTAATGGGAGCTCGAGATTGTTATCTGATGCCAGATGTATCGCCCCAGCTGTGATATGGCCGTGTTTGTTAAAGACTTCATTGGTGTTTTCTATCCATCTTTTTCGTGGTTTTCCACTGGCTTTGTACCTTGATCTCATTTGGTTAAATACCTCACGGGTAACTTATGATGCATTCTCATAATGTGGCCAAACCACTTAATCTGCCGTTATATGTATTATATACATGGTGTTATACCTAATCTTTACCTGATGTCTTCATTTTGTAATATGTCAAGCCTGTGAGCCCTGCAGCCTTCCGTATGCATTTTATCTCACATTTCACTATCTTACTGTAGTGTGAAGATGGGAGAGACCAGGTGTGGCACTGGTAACACAGTGTTGGTAATAATATATTGTAAATCATTTCTCTTTTAAGCTCCATCTCGATCTTGGGATGAAGAAGTAATGGTGACAGTTGGTATGTTACTGCATTTGCCTTTTGTCATTTCGTCTCTATCTCTATATCAAGGCTTCTCTTCTCTGTGAAAATACTGCCGATATATTTATTTCATCATTGCTATCATTTTTTTTAAACTAGATAAAACAGCTTTATAACTATCTTATTTGGTTTTTTTTTAAATATTTTTTGGACAGAGGTGTAACTATGTTAGGTGCTGCTTTTGCTATAGAGAAGAAATATTTCTTTGAAATTGGAGGATACGACGAGGGAATGACGGGAGTATGGGGAGGCGAGAATTTGGAAATGTCATGGAGGGTAAGTAAAACATAGGAAGATAGAACTTGGACATGTCTTGGTTGGTAAGTAAAACATGTAGATAGAGGAAACGTGGACATGACTTGGGGGGGGGGGTAAGTAAATTATATAGGAATATAGAACTTGGACATGACTTGGAGGGTAAGTAAAACATGTAGATAGAGGAAACGTGGACATGACTTGGGGGGGGGGTAAGTAAATTATATAGGAATATAGAACTTGGACATGACTTGGAGGGTAAGTAAAACATGTAGATAGAGGAAACGTGGACATGACTTGAGGGGGGGGGGTAAGTAAATTATATAGGAATATAGAACTTGGACATGTCTTGGGGGTTAAGTAAATTATATAGGAAGATAGAACTTGGACATGACTTGGAGGTTAAGTAAAACATAGGAAGATAGAACTTGGACTTGTCTTGGATGGTAAGTAAAACATAGGAAGATAAAACTTGGATATGTCTTGGAGGGTAAATAAAAGATATAGGTAGAGGAAACGTGGACATGCCTTGGAGGGTAAGTAAAACATGTGGGGAGTAGATAATGGGAATATAAAAAATGTACTTATTAATTTTCCATACATTGTGTACTTCAGTCTTAGTAAAGGAAGGACAAGTGAGACACCACATGATTTAAATCCGAACGAACATGACCATTGGGTGACGAGAGTGTTTGGGAGTCCTTCAGCGATAGTCTTGCAGACTTATTGAAATTCATCCTTCTACAGTGACACAATTTGACTTTTACCATGAATTTCATGTATCAATCTGTGTACACGTTTTGCTTAAAAGACAATGAAAATAACTGAAAAAGTCAAATTTCGTCATTTCTGTTGTATGCTGTCTCGTTTCAGCTGGCTCTTGTAATGGTACTGCAAAAATTTCTAAATTCTACAGTCCTGTGGACTCATCGGGAATCATCTTTTAAACTGTACGCTATTTGACATTTCCCATGATTTTCATTGTTCACTCTGTGTGTACTATGTGGCCAAAGCCAATGAAAATCGGGATAAATGTCAAATTGCCTCACTTACACAGAATGAGACCGTCTACAGGACTGTGATTGTATGAAGGATTATATTCAACATACAAATGGTGCATAGAAATCCAACAATATTTTAAAAGCAATATCCTACACATAATATGATTTCATTAATTGCTATATTAGTTGATGTTAGATTAGTTGATGTTAGATTAGTTGATGTTATATTAGTTGATGTTATATTAGTTGATGTTATATTAGTTGATGTTATATTAGTTGATGTTAGATTAGTTGATGTTATATTAGTTGATGTTATATTAGTTGATGTTATATTAGTTGATGTTATATTAGTTGACGTTATATTAGTTGACGTTATATTAGTTGATGTTATATTAGTTCATGTTAGATTAGTTGATGTTATATTAGTTGATGTTAGATTAGTTGATGTTATATTAGTTGATGTTATATTAGTTGATGTTATATTAGTTGATGTTATATTAGTTGATGTTATATTAGTTGATGTTAGATTAGTTGATGTTAGATTAGTTGATGTTATATTAGTTGATGTTATATTAGTTGATGTTATATTAGTTGATGTTATATTAGTTGATGTTATATTAGTTGATGTTATATTAGTTGATGTTATATTAGTTGATGTTAGATTAGTTAATGTTATATTAGTTGATGTTATATTAGTTGATGTTAGATTAGTTGATGTTATATTAGTTGATGTTAGATTAGTTGATGTTATATTAGTTGATGTTATATTAGTTGATGTTAGATTAGTTGATGTTATATTAGTTGATGTTATATTAGTTGATGTTATATTAGTTGATGTTATATTAGTTGATGTTAGATTAGTTGATATTATATTAGTTGATGTTATATTAGTTGATGTTAGCTTAGTTCATGTTATATTAGTTTATGTTATATTAGTTCATGTTATATTAGTTGATGTTATATTAGTTGATGTTAGATTAGTTGATGTTATATTAGTTGATGTTATATTAGTAGATTTCTTTATTGTTTTCCTTAATAATATTATGCTTATTCACCTAGTTATCATCATCATCATCATCAGGTGCCATGTCTGATGACGTAGGCGATCATGGCTCTCCACAGCTCTCTATCTCAAGTATTATGTATCTGGTTCGTTGTTGTTTCCTTGCCGTGACATGTCAAACTTATATTTTTTGTGAAGCTGTCGCCCTCTGTCTCTGTTGCCTTCAATCTTGTTTAATGTGATTATGTTCTCCAAATATCTTTGTCTTATAACGTATCCAAAATATGAATGCTGTCTTTTTCTTATAATTTTGATTATGCTTCGTCTTACATTTGACTCTTTCAACACCTCTACATTAGTTTTTCTGACAGTCAATGGTATTCTCAGCATTCTTCTGTAGAACCACATCTCTATTGCCTCTAATTTCCTACTTTCAAGATTGTTTATTGTCCAAGACTGGCAGCCATATGTTAGTAAATGAGTTATATATCATTGCAGAACTCTCCTTCTCACCTCTAATGACACTGTTATATTAAACAATATACTTTTCTATTTTCTGAATGTTGTTTTTACCTGCCATATTCTACTTCTTATTTCTATTGAACTTCTTCCAATTGCTATAATCGTTGTACCTAACTACTTGAATTTGTTGCCTGGTATAATATTGTATCAGTCATGCTATCTATCCATCCTATTATATGTCTTTCTATGACCATGTATCTGGATTTTCTTATGTTGTATGTTCTTGTTTGTTATAATTCATTCTCATGCGGTGTCCGAACCATTTTATTTGTTGTTTCTCGATGTATTTTGTGCATGATCTTATACCGATTTGTCTCCCATTGTCATCATTTCTCATAGTTTGGTCACTCTTACGACTTTTCTTAGGATTTCATCTCACATGTAAGTTTTCAATGCTGGCCTGCTGTCAGCGCTCAATTGTGGCATTGATAGCAGAGTGTTGGCATAAAAATACTTTTTATCATCTGTCTCTTGAATTCCATATTGATCGTTGGGTTGAGAAGTAATGGTGATATCTGGTATGTCACTATGTTTGTTTTCTATCATTCTGTCTCAATCTCTCTGTTTAATTTTCCACTGTCTGTGAATATACTTTCCATGTATTTAAATTCGTTAGTTTGTTTCACTTTAGTTTTGTTTATTGTTACTTTCACTGGATTAAGTAACTTATTGATTTCCATTGTTTCTGTTTTCTGCGTATTTATTTTCATGTTATGCTTGGTGAATGTTGATATAAGTGCATTAATGTGACTGTAACTGCAGTTCCTCTTCGTAGATAAGGCATTGATCATCAGCAAATAAAAATTCGTTTATTGTGTTGCTTAATTCCTCATGAGATTCTTCTTTTATTACTGTACTGTTTAGATGTTTATTTTGGGATTCTTTTTTTATGCTGTCCATGAACAGTGTCATCCGCATATCTTAAACTATTTATGTTATGTCCTCCCACCGATATTCCTTGGATATCAACTATTGCACGCATTATGTTTTCACTGTATGAAGAGAAAAGGTCTGATGAAAGTACACACTCCTAAACTCCTTGTTTTTATTTAATTGTTGTTTTTTTTTTGAAAGGGCGAAATTTATTTCCTTCTCATATTGCTACTTTTCGTTGCCACTGTATGTTCATGATGATTCTGAAATTCATACTGTCTATGTTCAAATTATCAAGCATGTATACAACTTTAACTTTAATGTTTAACTTTATCAAATGCTTTTGTGAAGTCTATAAAAAAGAGGCACATATCTGCTGTTACCTCTATAGACCTCTCTATTATTGTTCTAAAAATACATATGTATAATTTCTGGTTTCTTTGGTAAGACTATACAAGTGGATCTAATTATGTCACCTGGTATGTGTCCGTTATTACATACGTCACTCAGCAATTTAGTGATTATTTCTACTCCAAAGATACTTAAAGATACGAATTTCTCTAATGTCTGATGCTTGGGATTTGCTATATGTCACGTGCCTTAGGACCTAAATTACGTCTGCTGCGATTATTCCGTTATCTTGTAAGTTTATTTCGGGTCTATTGTCATCATAAAGTTCTTTGATATATCCGGACCATCTCTGTACTATATGATCTTTCCCCATTAGTACCTGCCCTGTCTTAGATTTTAGATGTTTTCCTACTGTTCATCTCTCTTATCTCTTTAAGCAGTTTCTTATATCACTCTATGTTGTGTTTATTTTTCTTCTGGTGGTATATCAGTTATAATATATCTTATGTTATCTGTTTTTGTTTTGAAGTATATTTTGCTTTTGGTATAATCTTTTTAGATGTGTGGTTTATCGAATGTTATAGCATGTCTCATTGCTTTTCAATACTCTGAAACCTTTCAATGACAAAAATATATTTTGTAGAATTATATTGTATTTTTCTTTAATGTCAGCATTTGATTTCAATACTGCTAAATGTAATTTCATATTTCTTGGTGATAATTTGATTTCTCTAACCGTATATCAAATTTCCCATTCAGTTGTATATGCTCACTGTTGCTGTCATTATCTGTTTTTGTTTTCGTAGACATACTATTGTATCCATGCTCTCTGTATCTCTCCTCCATGTCCATGTATCTCTGCTCCTATTCAGCAACGGTGTATGTGTTTTATTATGCCTAAGAACTATAACATTTACTGTATCTATGAATATAATTTTAAACACATATTCGCGTTTTAAAAACGTGCTAACGTGTCAATCAACACACATAGCCTTGCATAAATATGTAATGGACACAATGTGCTATCATCAATTTGCTACATATTTCGTAATGCTTAAACTATCCGTATTTTCACACCGTGCAATGTCGGGTATTTCTTCTAGCATATATATATATATAGATGGGTAGATAGATAGATAGATAGATAGATAGATGGATAGATAGATAGATGAGTGCATAGATACATGGATGGATAGATAGATAGATAGATAGATAGATAGATAGATAGATAGATAGATGGATAGATAGATAGATGAGTGCATAGATACATGGATAGATAGATAGATAGATAGATAGATAGATAGATAGATAGATAGATAGATAGATAGATACATAGATAGATAGATAGATAGATAGATAGATAGATAGATAGATAGATAGATAGATAGATAGATAGATAGATAGATAGATAGATAGATAGATAGATAGATAGATAGATAGATAGATAGATAGATAGATAGATAGATAGATAGATAGATAGATAGATAGATAGATAGATAGATAGATAGATAGATAGATATATAAGATAGATAGATAGATAGATAGATAGATAGATAGATAGATATATAGATAGATAGATAGATAGATAGATAGATAGATAGATAGATAGATAGATAGATAGATAGATAGATAGATAGATAGATAGATAGATAGATAGATAGATAGATAGAAAGATAGATAGATAGATATATAGATAGATAGATAGATATATAGATAGATAGATAGATAGATAGATAGATAGATAGATAGATAGATAGATAGATAGATAGATAGGTAGATAGATAGATAGATAGATAGATAGATAGATAGATAGATAGATAGATAGATAGATAGATAGATAGATAGATAGATAGATAGATAGATAGATAGATAGATAGATAGATAGATAGATAGATAGATATATAGATAGATAGACAGACAGACAGATAGATAGATAGATAGATAGATAGATAGATAGATAGATAGATAGATAGATAGATAGATAGATAGATAGATAGATAGATATATAGATAGATAGACAGATAGATAGATAGATAGATAAATAGATAGATAGATAGATAGATAGATAGATAGATAGATAGATATATAGATAGATAGATAGATAGATAGATAGATAGATAGATAGATAGATAGATAGATAGATAGATAGATAGATAGATAAATAGATAGATAGATAGATAGATAGATAGATAGATAGATAGATAGATAGATAGATAGATAGATAGACAGACATATAGATAGATAGATAGATAGATAGATAGATAGACAGACAGACAGACAGACAGACAGACAGACAGACAGACAGACAGACAGACAGACAGACAGACAGACAGACAGACAGACAGACAGACAGACAGACAGACAGACAGACAGACAGACAGACAGACAGATAGACAGCTAGATAGATAGATAGATAGATAGATAGATAGATAGATAGATAGATAGATAGATAGATAGATAGATAGATAGATAGATAGATAGATAGATAGATAGATAGATAGATAGATAGATAGAGTAAAGATAAATTGATGGGCATGGACATATACGTAGACAAATAATTAGAGCTAGAAGCAGACATACATAAAAGTTTATAATTAGTTTATACATATATAGGTAGCTAGATAGGTTGGTATGCATAGAAAGATAGATACATAAATATATAGATATATAAATAACGAGATAGATAAATGTATGTTTGTCAATCTGTAAGATCTAAAGATAGACCAGTCGGAAGGTAGATAAAAAGATATTACATCTTTAACATACCTAGCAACATATTTGAACAACGTAACCACATTGAGATTACTTATGTCGTAATACCATCATGCATGCAGGTATGGATGTGTGGTGGTCGGCTGGTACACGTACCCTGTTCTAAAATAGGACATATAAGACGAAATCTGCCATACGTGTTTCCTGGTGGTTCCACACAAATGAAACATTTCAATTACAAGAGAGCTGTTAGCGTATGGATGGGCAACCTCACACGATTTATCTACCACACCCATAAGGATATGAAGGTTGGTCATGTTTTATCTACCAATTACACCGTGTAAACAGATGTTTACTTTATATATAACTTACGAGTGTAAAGTGTAAAATATAATTTACATTAAATGTTCATTAAATATTCCAATCGAATATTTACTCTATCTACGTGTTAATCATTAAAGATAACATGAATACATCGCTAGAAAATGCAAGCCACATCGCCCAAGACAGAGAGAGGTTCAGAGAGTTCATTGGGAAGACAGCATTCTGGAAGGAATACGTCACATGGCACACGTGTTAATTACAGGGTGTCCATTTAGTGACATGTGGCTGATTTGAATTGAATTAAAATACAACGTCATTTTTACCTCGTGGTGCGAACTCCATGGTCATCTTGTACTCCCAATATTAACCATTTTTAACAAAAATAGATAACATTAGTTCTTTGATTCATTTGAATGTGTAATAATGTGTGCAAAATTCCGGCAGTATTTTTAGTTAATTAATTTTAAAAGTTTCCATGGTTGCTGGTCACCTGGGTAAATTAATAAGAAAAATTGAATGATGAGGTCATGTTCACAAGCGTATGGGCACATCGCTGTTAGATAAAGTTTCTGTTAACAGGAGCTCATCGTTTATAGAGAAAGGCAGACCATACACGTGTAGTTCAAGGAGCAGGGAGACTAAGAAAAGCAGCGATAAAAGTAATCCAGTGTTACTACTGAGGTTCCATAAGATCAATTCAAAATAGGAATAAGTTGACTGACTCATAGAAATAATAGAACCTGTTTTATTTAGGATCTTTTGCATATAGTTTGTTGGCCTGTTGGGACACAAAATTCACATGAAGCATTCCATCATCTACTCTGTGATAGTTGTCCTCGAACAACATATGTAGGAAACTAAATATTAGAATTAGCTCTAACTGATGTCGTTATGGTATTCAGTGAAGGGAAGCTAGGCAGAACTGACATATTGAAGACATTTGGATTAAGTTGTGGGTACCACAGTGGTACAACATTTCAGCGAATCAACCGACCCAGAATAACAGCAGCAGTGGAAGGAAATATAATAAATAGAAAGATTTTTTTTTTAAAAACTGCAATAAAATGTGTGCATAACGACAAGACACATGAAGGATGATTTCTATGCAGTAGATGCTTACCAAGTCTCTACCCATTGTACGCACTGCTTCCAGATATCTATTTCTATTTGAGTAGTTTAAGCTGACCTTAACTATACTTCAGAATATTGCTATATGTAGATGTTTCAGTATTTGATTTCCTTCTTCTAACTAAACCGCGGATATTTCCAAAACCGTTTGTGAATATAGCTGTAATGTGAAAAACTACCACAAATAAGACACACAATAGCAGTATATGTTGCTAAGCGGGGAATACAAAAGTTTGAACAGCTATATTCTCACAACAACGCAGTTATTAAATTGACACCCTGTGTACTATGTAAATTGCTTGCCCACTATGATTGTCTCACTATATAGATGTATATGCAGATGTCTGCATAGATATGCTTACCCTTCTAGTGAGCTGTACATTAACTGATTGATTAAATAGAATTACATAAAAGGATGAACCATTCTGCAGAAATTAATTTGCAATTCAGTTAATTTTCAACCGAACGACACGAAAGCGTTTTCGTTTTTTCTCTTCTTAGATATAACCCATACCGTGTGACGTTTGTTATCATGTCTATCCCGAGCATTATGTTGTGTTTGCTGTCAATCATTTCAGACCGCATTTTTCCATTCCAGATTGGCTGGTTGCCGAGTATCTTCTCTCATGGCTCTCCACTAACTATATTGCTCTACAAGTTGCCTGTTGTCTGTTTGTTTTCCATCTTTCATCTTCTAGTGATGTGCTAAAAATATAGAATGTCTACATTCGATTGTGGGTAAGCAGTTCATTTTTGAATTACCTTCGTTCTAGATCTCTTCATTACGCTTTTTATTTGTCCATAATATTTCTTAACTTTGTTCTATAAAAACACATCTTTACTGATGGTGTACAGTTTTTCACAATTCAACTGATTGTCCAAGATTCACCTATATATTAGCTTTATTTTGATATAACGAATAATAACTCTCATTCTCAGCCCAATTGGCGCATGTATATTATGAGGTGTCTATAAAATAATTTAAGAAATAGGAGAAATGTCTCAATAAATTTGACTTTTGTTTACAAGAGGAAGGCGATTTATAGCAAACGGCAACCACGCATAAAAAGGGGGGGGGGATCCCTGAACCCTTGTGTGTCTGTTGAGAATTTTTATCGAAGGGGTAAAACATTGATACCAACATACGTAATGTAGGGCAGCCTCATTCATAGAACATTCTCACTCTAGAAAGAATATACACTCAGTAAATGAGAGGTGTGTTTTTGACTCACACGACATTGTAATGTATATATATATATATATATATATCTCAACACTTAAAGCTGTGTAAAGCTGTATAATAAAAATTATATTATATCTTTTCAATAGACTTTATGACATTCCGAGAACTGTTTTATTTAAAAAGGACCTTTGCATCTACATTCTAAATTTAGTCCAACAGTAACCATTTCTACAAATGATGCATCTTCAATTAATTTTTTTTTATATGATAATCATAGAAAATGGATGTTGGAGACATTAGCAGTCGCTTAGCGCTGAAATCTAAACTGAACTGTAAAGATTTTCATTGGTATATGCATAACATTTGGCCTGAATTGAACATTCCGGACGAGAATATGCTCCACTGGGGAGAAGTAAGTTTGCGACTCGCTTCTTGTTACTATCTATCTATCTATCTATCTATCTATCTATCTATCTATCTATCTATCTATCTATCTATCTATCTATCTATCTATCTATCTATCTATCTATCTATCTATCTATCTATCTATCAATCTATCTATCTATCTATCTATCTATCTATCTATCTATCTATCTATCTATCTATCTATCTATCTATCTATCTATCTATCTATCTATCTATCTATCTATCTATCTATCTATCTATCTATCTATCTATCTATCTATCTATCTATCTATCTATCTATCTATCTATCTATCTATCTATCTATCTATCTATCTATCTATCTATCTATCTATCTATCTATCTATCTATCTATCTATCTATCTATCTATCTATCTATCTATCTATCTATCTATCTATCTATCTATCTATCTATCTATCTATCTATCTATCTATCTATCTATCTATCTATCTATCTATCTATCTATCTATCTATCTATCTATCTATCTATCTATCTATCTATCTATCTATCTATCTATCTATCTATCTATCTATCTATCTATCTATCTATCTATCTATCTATCTATCTATCTATCTATCTATCTATCTATCTATCTATCTATCTATCTATCTATCTATCTATCTATCTATCTATCTATCTATCTATCTATCTATCTATCTATCTATCTATCTATCTATCTATCTATCTATCTATCTATCTATCTATCTATCTATCTATCTATCTATCTATCTATCTATCTATCTATCTATCTATCTATCTATCTATCTATCTATCTATCTATCTATCTATCTATCTATCTATCTATCTATCTATCTATCTATCTATCTATCTATCTATCTATCTATCTATCTATCTATCTATCTATCTATCTATCTATCTATCTATCTATCTATCTATCTATCTATCTATCTATCTATCTATATATATATATATATATAAATATATATATATATATATATATGCATATATCTGCCTGTCATATATCTATCTATTTATCTATTCTGTCTGTCTGCCTGCCTGCCTGTGTGACTGTCTAACCATCTATCTATCCATTTATCATACATATGTCTGTCTGTCGTTATTTCTGTTTATATATATATATATATATATCTATTTCAGAATATTTTCCTTTTCAGAATATTGCCCTCACTGTGAAGCTGTAAGCTGCGCGTCTATGTGCAAGCTATCCAATCATTTCTAGTGTTATGCTCAGAAGATCTTCTCCCTCTAGTTCCCTTTCATGAAACATTTCCCTTCGTGATTAATCTTTCTATCCATAGTTTATTTTCACATCTGCAGAATATGTTACTTTGGTTTATAAAAGATACAAAAGCATATATTATTATTATAACATTAGTAATAATAACATTAATTATAAATCATTAGTTATGAGATGCGAGTCTTCATTTATTTTAAAGCTTTTCCGGACGACATCTGTGTTTGCTACCCTTTCTATCTATCTATTCGCTAAACCCGTTATTGCCTTTCAGTGTCAGGGTTAAAAGGGTTCTCTTGAGATGGCGCCCGTGTATGCTGAGTATTTTGTGGAATTTGTCGCCTCTTTTATTTCGGTGATCCATCGTTTTCGTGGTCGGCTTCTAGGACTGCCTTCACTGTATCTGTGTAACATAGCTTGCTGTAGTTTGCTGCCTGGTGGTAGTCTTATGATGTGTACAAACCATTTGATCTGTTGGCTCTTAACATATTCCAAGATTGGGGCGGTGCCGGTTCTTTCTCTAATGTCCTTGTCTTTCTGTCCATGTTATTTTTAAAACTTTACATAAAAGTTCGTTACAAATGTCGATATTTTGTTTTCCAAACGGGATGTCTTTGTTCACAACCATATGCAGCCAATTCTTACTACATATATACATATTTTAAATAATCGTATCATCTTCTATACTACAGCTGAATAAAGCTGGATTTATGTCTACGTCCTAAACAGGATAAGCTGCCAAAAAAATGCAGAACACATGTAACTACACTTGTTACAATTAAATAGGTTTTGTAATGCTCGACATTTTTGTCATAACAACAACACAGTCATTTGGAATGACTTGCGTTGAGTTGAAAATCTTAAATATTGAGTCTGCATGAAAACGTTAGATGTTGAGTATACAGGTGAAACGGTACATATTTCAGTCTACAGGTGCAAATCCTAGATATCGAGATATATCGAGTAAGACATGGAGGTGAAAAGAAACTTAAAAAAGCATCAATATATTTAATCTGACATTGAATTATTGAACACAGCGTACCCAGAGATTATAATGAACGAAACTAGAAACTGACCTGATGAGCAGCAATATAACAATAGACTATGTTGTGAATTGTATGGATTACGGATGTGGATAAAAATGTGGCTTGAAGTTCAACACGGAAACTAGAAACTCTGACATAAAGGGCAACGATACAACTAGTGATTGTTGCCTATATTACACATACGTAACTGTTGAATGTGACTTGAATTGAAAGAACGTAACTAGAGATTGTGAATTGAATAGTAGCAACGCAACTAGTGAGTGTGAGTTGAAATGCAACAGAGTAAATAGAGATTCACTTGATGGGCACTAACGTAACACGAGACTGCGATCTGAATTGTGTCGGTGTGACTGGGGATTTCGGCTTAAAGGACAGCAGTGTAACTAGTAAATGTGATATAAAGAGCAATATCGTAACTAGTGACTGTAACTTGAATTGCAACAACGTCACTAGTGACAGTGGCTTAAATTGCAACAACATAACTAGAGAATGTGACATGAAGTGCAATACGGTAAAACGAGACTGTGACTTGAAAGGCAGCGTAAATAGAGGATGTGAATTGAAAGGCACCAACGTAGAGACTGTGACTTGGATTGCAACAACGTAACTAGAAACTGTCACTTCATTTGCAACATCGTGCCTATTGATTGTGGCTTGAATTGCAACATCGTAACTAGAGACTGCAATTTGAAAGATAATAACGGCAATAGAGAATGTGTCTTAAATTACAACACCGTAACTAGAGATTGTGGTTTGAATCAATTTGAAGGACATCTTATTTTGCTGAAGCCAACATAATTCCACAATAATTTCACAACGAATATTTAGTAAGCACTTACCTAAAATACCAATTTCAGATAACAACAGACTGATAACATTACACTTTTGACATACACGTGGCAGTGACCGTACAGTAACGAATTAAATGAATGGGCATATTCGTACCAACAGAGTAACCTCATCAATCTGTTTATCTTGAAATCTCAAGTTATTTGGGAAATCAGTAATCTGAAACTGCTTGCAAGGAAAATTCGTAATATAAATGAAATCGTTTCTAAAAAATTCTAGGAAACTGAGGCCAAGAATGTCTAAACGAACTCAATAATGTTCTGCCAGTATTATGCTGCTAGTAATATACATATTACAGTTTCTGTGATAACTTTGACGCTGATACTGTGTCGTTGGTATTATCAGGCTGTTGACATTATCATTGGTGTCGATATAATTTTAGTAATGTCGCTACGTTTAGTAGTAACGATAGTATAATATATACAGCAACTGGGACCCCGGGGTGAATTGGTCCGTTGAGTCGTTAATATAGTTTATATAACAAAATAGTGTGCGTGCAAAGGTGGCGCAATGTAAGGCCATATTACTTACTCGGGTACCGTATATAGCTCAAAGAACAAAATACTGGGTATGGAGAGGTCGTGCAAAAGTGGCGCCATGTTACTTATCCGGATACTATATAGCACATATATCAAAGTACGGGTCACAAGAGATCGTGCTACTGGTCCGCTGGATCCGTTAATATAGCTCACATAAAAAATAATGTTCGTGCAAAGGTCATACTACGGTAAAGTTAGGTCCGTTAATATACTTCATATAAAAAATGGTGGGTACGGAGAGGTCTTGCAAAGATGGCACCATGTGTTGCAATGTTACTTATCCGGATAATATATATCCCATATAACAAAATAATGCTTACGTAGAGGTCGTACAAAAATCGGGCAAAGGGCGTACCATGATATTTATCGGGATAGCGCATATTTCAATATACGGATTGTGTAAAGGTCATGCAGTGAACGCATAGGTTTGTGCAGAGGGCGTGTAGATTAATGTATGGTCGTGTAGAGAGCAGACATGTACTTTTAGGACTTCATTATTTATTACCTTTTCACATTTTAAAATAATATTTCTAATTTATAAGATCATACAAAACTGCATTTCAATACTTTTGCACTGACACCATAATACAATTCTCATCTTTTTGTCTGTGGGCCTACGTCATTTATCACTTTTTC
Organism: Meghimatium bilineatum; assembly: GCA_034231615.1. NCBI lineage: Eukaryota > Metazoa > Mollusca > Gastropoda > Stylommatophora > Philomycidae > Meghimatium > Meghimatium bilineatum. The sequence goes on along the minus strand of CM067299.1, from coordinate 109,351,219 downwards.
ACAACTAGGCAATCCATTTTTAGTGATTTTAGTTATGTTTTATCAGTGTGCTTAATTATCATACCGTACGAAAACCATATTCCTATACTTTTGCACTAACAACATAACAAATTTTGAGCTGTTTTTATTTGTGTTCCTTCTTTTAGTGATATTCCTTATGTATTATCAGTTTTCCAAATTATCAGATCATACGAAGCCACATTTCAGTACTTTTGCACTAACACCATAGCACAGTTTTCATGTTTTTATGTGTAGGACTTTAGCATTTAGCACTTTTCACAACTAGGGAACAACTTTTAGTGATTTTCGTTATGTTCTATCAGTTTTCTACATTAACAGATCATTCGAAACCATAGTTTAATACATTTGGACTATCAACATAACATATTTTGACGTTTTTATTCGTGGACCTGCGTCATTTATCACATTTTCACTTTTCACCACTAGGCAATCTGCCGTTAGTGATTTTCGTTACGTTTTATCAGTTTTATAAATTATCATATCATACACAAACTCATTTTAACACTTGCATACAAACACCATAACACGTTTGGCATGTTTCTATTTGCAGGCCTAAATCATTTAAAACTGTTCATATCTTGGAACACCCATTTTAGCACTTTTTGATACGATCATAGGCGTTATTTAGCTCCTCTCTATTAGGAAAAACAAAAGGGAGAAAATTTCACTACTTGTATATGCCAACATAGCTCAAATGAGTATAACAATACAGTATGTGTATAACAAGACATTGCGTATTTCTGTTCCTACATCAATAAGACGAAAACCTGGACTAATACCGAACATGTCCTTAGAATTAATGGACAATTGATTGGCAAACCTCACGTTATATTTGCAGAACCAATTATCTTGTCGACGACGAATCAATGTCCATCGGCTCGTTCCTTTTCCCTTCTCACTTGCGTATTCGGTAATAGAAATGACGCAATTTCCGCGCATTGAGATCCAATTATTAGCCCTCTGCAATGACTCAATCGATAGCCTATGCACTTCACATGATTTTGAAACATTAATATTTCTATATACCACAATGATTGTTTGTGGAAATGTTGATGAATCCATTATAACATATCACATCATTACTTTTTCAACTTCTCAACCAATGCATCATATATGATATTATATGTTAGTCTTGTGATTTAAAGTGATCAATCATACCCTAAGTGAATATGGTCAGCATTCCTACCGTTACAATTACTGATTCAGAATAGTTCTGATACACAGTTTCTGAGTTTGAGGCAACATCTTAGACAATCACATTATTTTGTGTCTAAAAATGTTTACTTGTCAACCATATATCCCTATTGTGGAGCACATGTGAAATAAGCTTCGCAATAAACTAATGTGCTATATCGGCGCCATATAGCGATGATGATAGTACTCAAGATGATAGCAATGATAGTTTTATACAATGTATGTTGCATAATGATAATATTACTGTCGTTTCAATTCTACAGGTATTTAACAAAGGTGCCAATGTTTGCCTGGACAATGCCAACTATTTATTACAAGCTTTGGAGAGGCTGTATGTATCTGGTTGTGGCAGTGGAATTTCTAGACAGGTAAATGCATGTTTATTTTAACAGAAAGATATTGCTCGAACGTACTGGGATATTGCTCCAACAGATAACATACTGGAATATGGAACATTTTTTTAACAAAGGGAAGTGCATATATCGGGGGTGGGGGAGGAATAGGGGGTTATGTTAGATTCGTTTATATGTCATGGAACATCCAGGCAAAAGGGACAAAATTTGAAAACATCGTTGACGTAATAATATTTATGAACGAACTCTCAACTAATATTCTAGATACATGCATAACTAGTTGTGTACAGTTTACTGTATGCAATTCTTGACATCTGCATTCAAACCCTAATTGATAGTTGTTATACAAATAGTTTCTCTTCGTCACCCTCTTTTTATGTTTGGTTGTCATCGTTTACCAGAATGTTTGTAGTGGCAATCTATTTTCATTAATTCTAAGTACATGTTCGGTATTAGTCCAGGTTTTCGTCTTATTGATGTAGGAACAAGTTTTTGTTTCCTGTCTTCTCTTATTTGCTTGCTGTTCTTGCGTTTAGGTTTAGATATGTTTTCGACTTTCGTCTTTGCATACCGGGCACGTTGATAGGCAATTAAATCACGGCTTCTGTTAATCTCTCCTGCTGTAGCGACAGATGGTTCCTGTTCTGTATTCGTTTTTAAAATTCGCAATGTATTCTCGCCGTGTTTCGTCTTCCTCATCCCAAATTCTTGCATTCTCCATACGGACTCATCAGTGATAGCTATCCAAATCCAATATTTTAGAAATTAAATGTCTAAGAAAGGCTATTGGAGTCACCAGTTTCGACAAAATTCGCAGTGAGAACAGAAAAAAGTTAACGGTAAAACACCATGCATCGAGTATATAGAGAAATAACACTTACAATGGTTTGGACATCGAATTGGGATGTACAATCAACTTCCCATAAGAGGGTTTAACAAGATAGAATCAGAGTACAGAGCCAGGTGTAGTCCGAGGTTAAGATGGATAGACAACATCAAGACTATTCAGAATAAACATTACTACACCTCAACCAAAGTAACATACCTGGTTCTGGAACGAAGAATATATTTTCTTTACAAACCACTACGTGCAACGGCAAATCTGGAGTCTATGACAACACCACCCACGAATAGACAATAGACGATAGACAATATCTTAGATTTTTCTATAGTCTATTTACTAATTCATAAAATGGTTGGCAGCAGTGGCGTATCCTAAGCATAAGCAAGGCAAGCATTGCATGCCTTCAAGAGTTGCGAAAATGATAAACCAGTCAGTGATCTATCCCCCATCCAAACTTAGCCCTTGCAGCATTGCTCAAAAATATATTTTAAAATATTTTTCTCACAAATCTGAATTTTTCCGAAAATTAGTGCTGGCAACACATATGAAAGTTTTAGTGGCAGCACTGAAGCAATTTTAAAGTTGCTTTCGTTAAAATAGTCCCTTTACATATAAGCGCAGTGATATACTGTGTGTTTTTTTTAATCCTTGTCTCCAGAGTAAGCTTGTGATGAAAAAAAAAATTAATACATTTTATGATTCAATCACTATTATAACAATTTAGCACTGGCAAATAATAAATTGATTGATGAACAATTATTTACTGGTGTGAAACAGTGCAATTTCTATGTTCTAGTACTTTTATTTGAATGTTAAACTAATGATAACAATGCAAGCAATTTAAATCTTGATTGCATACACACACACTTGTTTAGTAAGCTATTTCTGGTCACTTTTGGTACACGTCACGTGATCTTACTCAACACACATGCACATTTACACAGCGATGTGGTTTGATTTCAAACCTTAAGAATTCAAAACTAAACGTGATTTTAATCAGCTGATATTTAATATTTTGTGTTTGTACAGAAACATGTGTATTGCTATACTATTGTTAATTACTAAACTTAGTATATTTGTTTACTGTGGTGGTTATTATGGCTGATTCTATTAATGATGTTGTTGTAGATTTATTTGAGCGACCGTTTCAATCGCGAACATTTAATGAAAAATTGGACTTGGTAAAAATGGGCAGACCGATTCCTGCGTTAAGCAGTTTGAAACGAGAAGGAACAAAATGTGTCCGTTCATTTAACAATGATTTATATAAGAAAGTCGTTTGGCTTTGTGGTTCATAGATTTCTTTTGAACAAAGGACTTCACAGTGGTCTTCCAGAACTTCATAAACTTTGTGAATTAATATTGACAATTCCTGCATCGTCGTCTTCAGTGGAACGTTCGTTTTCTGCATTAAAACGCATTAAAAATGTCATAATGAACTCGCAGGGGCAATGTCGTCTTTCTGCTCTATCAATGATGTCAATTGAAAAAGATCTTCTTGTAGAGATGAAAGGCAATGATGACTTTTATAACAAAGTAACAGAGGACTTTAGCAGAAAGAGCCGCAGAATAGAACTGAACTTCAAATAACTGGGTGAGTAGAAAATTATCATTTTTTAAAAGTTGCATGCTCTCTTTCAGACCCCAGGATACGCCACTGGTTGGCAGGGATTATCTCCGAAACTACTTGTTAGATCGCAGAGATTTTGGGTCTAAACTTTCGAATATTAATGGAAATATATAAATATGTATTTGCTCTTTGAAATTGTATCTAACTTACAATTTTCTCTATACCCTACATGTCTTGTAACCCCATTTAATTATGCATAATATAATACTGTTAGCAGTAAACTTCCACATTGTTCTAAACATAGTTATTAGCTGTGAACTGCGCATACGAAATTACAATTCGTGATTTCCACGTGCAAATATACCGAATAAAGTCTCGAACACAAAGAAATCTTCAAACGTGACCAACTTTGCTTAACTTAACTAAGACAAACTGACTACGCAAATACAGTGAGCTGAAATATCACCGTGCTTTTAAGAAGTTTTGCAAACTTCAATTTTGCAAACTTACCAATGAAATGCACGAAATACTTATATCTACCAATGAATGAAATGAAACTAGAACATAATGTACGTATTGCAATATAGCCATAATTTGTCTGCACTTATTTGCAATGACCATAAACCATCAATGGCACCCATGGACTAAATGATAGCAATACTATAGCGTCATTGATATTCAAAAGCTACATGTATATAATATCTGCAATCAAACATATATTTTCTGAGAATACTTTGCTTTTAACAATGTTTATGAATAAGTAATCAGACTAACACATTTATTTAAACACAAATATCATTTCTTTTCAGTGTCTTTGACTTTGTACATTATATTTTTGACAAACACATGTTAATAAAGTTATTATAATGAAGTTAGAGCTGTATTTGTTATAGAAATATAAAAGTAGAAAGTATTCTCAGAAAGAAAACACCGATTAGATTGAACCGATCCACAAATCATGTCAGCAAACAATCTTTGCTATCATAAAGAGTGCTAGAATAATATCCAGTCATAACAAGTGTTAGTAATATAGAGAATAAGAAGCGTTTAATATAAAAAAAACAATGGCTGACACAAAGAACATACATTAACCAATTCTTATTTTATCGGGAATTCGTAAAACATGCACAATAACAGTATTGTTATATGATTTAACTCACACATTACTTGTTCTAACTCACACATTACTTGGTCTAACTAACTCACACATTACTTGGTCTAACTAACTCATACATTACTTGGTCTAACTAACTCACACATTACTTGGTCTAACTAACTCACACATTACTTGGTCTAACTAACTGAAACATTATGTGGTCTAACTAACTCACACATTACTTGGTCTAACTAACTCATACATTACTTGGTCTAACTAACTCACACATTACTTGGTCTAACTAACTCAAACATTATGTGGTCTAACTAACTCAAACATTACTTGGTCTAACTAACTCACACATTACTTGGTCTAATTAACTCACACATTACTTGGTCTAACTAACTCAAACATTATGTGGTCTAACTAACTCACACATTACTTGGTCTAAATAACTCATACATTACTTGATCTATCTATCTCATACATAACTTGGTCTAACTAACTCACACATTATTTGGTCTAACTAACTCACACATTACTTGGTCTAACTAACTCACACATTACTTGGTCTAACTAACTCACACATTACTGGGTCTAACTAACTGATACATTACTTGGTCTAACTCAAACATTATTTAATGACCACTAAATTTGCTAGGCGTTCTCACTGACCAAAGAGAATCTCCTGAGGACATCGCTTCAGTGTGTGGTAGTTCCCAATCCAGGAGACGGAGCTGATGTCAAACTTCAAAGTTGTATAATAGGAACTAGAGATAAATGGCACTACCTAGAGGTATATATGATGTTCATAGCTGTCCTGTTGTATTTCTTTACATTATAAATGTTCCATAACGTTTTATATTTTATCTTGTATTGACCTTGTATTGATTGTCATAACGTTTGAAATATTTTTCGTTTGTAGATTCATGTGTAATTTGAAGAATTGTTTAAAATAGTGGTGGACAACTTGTTTAGTTGAGCCGAGTGGAATGAACGTATTGCGTGTTTTATTTATCTTAGATGATAGTAGTTTGGTTATTTCTTTAAATGTGTTTCTGAGATTTTGAGCACAAATATAACCTTTTAAAATTATTGAATGATTGGATTTAGCTCGCGGGCCTCGTTTTGTCCACAACCGTTTTAAATGTTAATTAAATATTTACACTTGTAAAATATAAAACAGAAACATGTATATAGAGACAATGTGAATTTTTTGATGGTACATTTAAACTTAGAAACTGTGAGGAAGCATGAGACAAACACTATATGAAAGTTAATGAAATAAATCAAAGATATCTACGTTAGAAGACAAACATGAAAATATGTTCGATAAAGCAACAGATACAATCAAAAGATGACATTGTGTTGCAAGGAACTGTATAACTGAAACTGTGCTCATGACTATACTATATTAGACAACTGTGAACTTGGTTGGTATCTTGGTTGGTTGATTGGTTGGTTGGTTGATTGGTTGGTTGGTTGCTGATCCAGCGGTCCATGGGCTACTGCCTTTTGACCTAATGTCATTAAATGGCATTATATTGCTGGGAAGTCTGTGGATTTTCGACCCACAAGTCAGAGATGCAAGTTAGAGAAGAAGGTCAGAGAAGCAAGTCAGAGAAGAAGGTCAGAGAAGCAAGTCAAAGAAGCAAGTCAGAGAAGCAAGTCAGAGAAGCAAGTCAAGGAAGCAAGTATGTGAAGCTTCTCAGATAAGAAAGTCAGTGAAGCAAATCAAAGACTCTAGATTGATGTAACGGTCAGGAGAACGGCTCACACAGACGATGCAACACCGAAACGAAAATTAGAAGAAAATACAAAGGAAATTGCGAAACATAATTATTCTGTTGGGACAACGTTCCGAAATTATTTTCACAATATCAAGGTATGATCAGAACTCAATTTATATTGACAACAACCAGTTATGGTCAGAGTAATTTATATTGACAACATGAGGGTACCATCAGAACCCAATTTATATTGACAACAACCGGGTATGGTCAGAGTAATTTATATTGACAACATTAGGGTACCATCAGAACCCAATTTATATTGACAATATCAATGTATGATCAGAACACAATTTATATACGATCGTCCGAGGACATGGATTTTTGGAGGTATATAACCATCTAGAGACACCTAGTGACATATATAACCATATAGTTAAGTATAACCATGTAGAGATATCTAGTGAAGTATCACTATGCAGAGACATAGAGTAGCATAGAACAATATATAGACATATAGTGACGTTAGTTAGTCGTTGGATCATCATCACTAGAAACAGGACACGTCCATAGTTGCTCCGATTTCTCCCTGAGTGTATCTGCCATTACATTTCTGGTGACAGTACCGGTCCTATAATGGTTCACCATCATTCTTCTGCGTCCTCCAAAATGTTCATTTCAACACCAAATTTGAAACCCTCATCTTTAATCCTGACCATTGAAAAGGAATCATCATCCACACTATTCTCACTCTTGAGTACTATATATCTTAATCATCATCATCAGGTGCCATGCCGGCTGGTGTAGGTGGTCATGGCTCTCCACAGCTCTCTGTCCACAGTATTATGTATCAAGATCGTTGTTGTTTCCCTGTCGTGCCAGGTTGTCAAACTGTCTCATATTTTCTAACGTCGTCGCCCTCTGTTTCTGTTGCCTTCAAGTTTGCCTGTTGTGAATATGTTCTCCATACCAACCAGTCTCATGTAGTGGTCAAAAAAATATTGTCTTTTTCTTATATTGTTGAATAAGGTCCGTTTCGCATTTGACTCTTTCAACACCTCTACATTAGTTTTTCTGGCAGTCCATGGTATTCTCAGCATTCTTCTATATAACCACATAGCTATGGCCTCTAATTTCCCACTTTCTAGTTTGTTTATTGTCCAGACTCGCATCCATATGTTAGTATAGATGTTATATAGCACTGCAGAATTCTGTTTCTCACCTCTAATGATAAGGTCATATTGCACAATATGTATTTCATTTTTTTCTGAATGTTGTTTTTTGCCTGTCCTATTCTGCTTCTTATTTCTGTTGAACTTCCATCTGCTGTATTCGTAGTAACTAAATATTTGAATTGGTGGACCTTTTTAAATACTTTATAATTCACTTTGATCTTTCATGGTGTGTTATTTTATTTCTTTGAAATAGCCATTACTTCTGTTTTCTTGATATTTAGGAAGAGGCTTTTCTCTTTACTTTCTGTGACTACTACATTAATTAAATCTTGGTCTTCCTCACATTTTACAATTAGAACAGTGTCATCTGGATATGTCAAATTATTTATGTTATACTCTCCCACTGATATTCCTGGGATATCTACTATAGCACGCAATATTTTTTTCACTGTATAAAGAGAACAGGTCTGGTGAAAGCACACATCCCTGTTTGACTCCTTGTTTTATTTGTTGAAAAGGGCCAAATTGATTTCCTACTCTTATTGTTGCTGTTTGTTGCCAGTACATGTTCTTGATGATTCTTAAATCATTACTGTCAATGTTCAAATTCTCTAGCATGTGTATAACATTGCTATGTTTAACTTTATCAAATGCTTTCGTGTATTCTATAAAACAGAGGTACACATTTCTTTTTCCTCTATAGACCTCTCTATGACGCTAGTTGATCTGCTCTTTCAGTGCCTCGAACACCCACATGTCCTGTCACGAAAATAAATGTAACCACTTTCAGCCTCGCCTTTCAGAAGGCATCAATCCACTGTTCGCGAACGAGACCTACTTGTAACTTTCTAGTCATACTCATAGAGTCACTCAAGATGCAGACCGGCATTACCTTCTGTATGCATAACCACGCAATGCCCTGGTCACCGCCATAGTCTTCATGGTCAAGCTACTAGTAGTAACCACAAAAGCACCACTCTCCTCCCTGATCGTTTTACCTTTTCACTGGGTTGTGAAGACCCAAGCACTGCGAACATGTCTAATTACAGATCCATCGATGTATATAATCGCATCCCCCTCTTGGGAATTCTCACTGATCAAAGTGTACACTTCTTTCTCCAAAGTTGCTTGACACGATTCTCTGTATTACCTGCTAATTGATATTACTACTCTCAAACAAGTTGCAAAATCTGTGTGTAGACTTATCAATTCGGCACCTGCTGCAACATCTTGCAAAAAGCGTGCACAAGAGACAATCGTCTAGAGCTATCGTGTGACGTATAAACATATAGAAAATTCTAGTGAAGTATAACCATATATAAATACCTAGTGACATAGAAGTATTGAGTGATATATAACCATATAGAGACATTGAATCGATAATCGCTTTATTTCGGAAGAACTTTCAAGAAACCATCTGTATCAGAAGAAGTGAAAAAAAACCCAGATATAACGCTTAACTTCTTTTTTTTAAAATGTACACATAAATGGAGCAAGTTTCACAACCTCGTGTTTTCCTTGATTTCATCAACAACAAACCCAGATGTTTTCCTTGATTTCATCAACAACAAACCCAGATGTTTTCCTTGATTTCATCAACAACAAACTCAGATGTTTATGAGAACTATACAATCGCCTGCCAAGATCAAAATGTGATAAATTTATTTATTTTTATATTTTAATGACATAACCATACATTATATCTCAATTGTTTACAATTGTATTTTTCTTCACTTAGAACCACTCTCTTGTGCACTTGAATTCAAGTTTGTGCTTGGACATCAGCACGCATGGACCAGTACTGAAAACGTGTCAAGAATCTAGCAAAACACAAAAATGGTTGTTTAGACCGTACAAATTTGACTGAAAATAACGAAACATTCCATCATATTTAAATCTTCACTTTATACCTAGTATGCTAGATTATACCGGTTACATAATCTCATTGCGCTCATTAACATTGGTGGTGACACTATGCTATACGATATGTATTTACTGTGGCTATGCGTGACGTGGTGCACAGCGTCGTTATAGACACCGTGTATGTATGGCATTATGTCTTTCGGAAGTGACGAATACAATTTTATGTAGTGCCTTCCTTCTTCCCATGTGAAAGATTTATGTTGTACTGTTTCCTTCCCATGTAAATTAATAAGTTTATATTGTTTCTTCCCATGTAAAGTAATACATTTATGATATTATTTCTCCCCATGTAAAGTAAAACATTTGTGATATTATTTCTCCCCATTTAAAGTAATACATTTAGGGTATTATTTCTCCCTATGTAAAGACGTTGGCAGTATTTAGTTCATGTGCTTAAATCAGACGAGAATCAACTTGCTCACCTATCTCTGTTAAGGTTAGCGACATGAAAACGAAAAAAGGTAGATCCAGAACAACATTACAAAGAACAATCAAGAACGAGGCAGTGCTATTGGTATTAACACCATCAAAGAACTACGTTTCAGATAGGGCAGAGGAACAAGAGATCACATCCTTATTATGACGCGTATTATAGAAAAGTGTACGGCATTCTCAACTAACTTGCACATGTGCTTTATAGATTACTCAAAAAAAGTTCGATTGCATCTAACACACAAAACTATGGTAGATAATGAACAGCATGGGTTACCCAAGATATTTGATCCACCTAATAGAAGACCTATACAAAGATCAAAAGGCTGCAGTGAAGGTAAAAGGGGAAATCTCTGAGTGGTTTGATGTGCAGAGCGGAGTAAAGCAGGGGTGCACACTCTCTCCATGCTTGCTCAACATCTACGCAGAAAATATAATGAGGAAAGTTATAGAAGACATACACAGCACTGGCTATTACGCTTTAAACATCGGTGGTTTTGAAATCCCTGAACTACAATACGCAGATGACACTGTCATAATCATCAAGAGCCCTCTCTGCAACGAAGGTTAGCTGCAATAGATCTTCAACATCCCCTGTTTCTTGTTTTGGTGGTGTAATCTGCTAGAATGAAACATGTCCATCTTGTGATGTTACTTTTCCACTTCTATCTCTGTCTACCCATTGCTCGCTTCACTTTGACTTTACCTTCAAGCAAGGTTTTATGTATGGTTTCATACCTTTTAATGTGTTCAAAATATTGTATTTGCCTGATCTTCATTTCTCTTGATAATTCATTATTTATATTAAGTGTTTTCAGAACCTCTTTATTCGTTTTCTTCTCCTTCCACGATGTTCTCCCTATTCTCCTATATACTCACATCTTAAAGGCATCAATTATGTCGTCTAATTGATTATTTAGTGTCCATGTTTCTAAGGCGTACATTAATATAGAATAGATGTAGCAATTTACAATCCTCATTTTTAAAGACGACACTGTGCTTCTTTCAAATGATATAAAAGGATTAGAACAACTAATCAAAAGCACAAAGAATTACAGCGAATCACAAAACTTATATTTAAACGCTCAAAGAAACAAAAATCATGTCAACAGATAAAATAACAGAACAACCACACATCAGAATAGACAATAGCAAGATCGAAAATGTGGATAAATTCTTCTTCTTCAGCGTTCATTCAAACTTGCACTGGATCTCCCTTATAGCAGGACCGATGTCCTACTAGATTTCCAGCAGGATGTAGTCCAGAGAATGAAAATACGTTGTGATTCCAGTTTATTTGCGCCAATTGCTCAACACACCCGTCTTCGGTGGGTGGATAGATTCGAATACTTAAGTAGCAAACATCAACGTTGCAGTAGGTAGACCATATGCAGAGATAAGGAATTGATTGGCAATGGCATATTTTAAAATAACACGGCAGAGAAGCATATAGGAAAACAACAATATAGAAACGAAACTGCTAATACTACTAACCTTTATTTTTTTCCGGTTGCTACAATGGCTGTGAAAGATCATCATCATCCTTAAGTGCCGTCTCCGCAACGAAAATTGGCTGCAACGTATCTCCAACATCTCCTGTCTCTTGTCTTGGTGGTGCACTCTGCTAGACTGTAACCTGTCCATCGTGTGATGTCACTCTCCCACTTTTATCTATGCCTACCTCTTGCTCGCTTCCCTCTGACTTTACCCTCAAGTAAGGTCTTGAATAAGGTATCATGTCTTTTAATATGTCCAAAGTATTTTATTTGCCTGATCTTTATTTCTCTTAGTAGTTCTTTCTTCATATTATGTGTCTTTAGCACCTCTTTATTTGTTTTCTTCTCTTTCCATGATGTTCACCCTATTATTCTATGTACCCACATTTCAAAGGCATCAATTTTATCTTCTAATTGTTTATTTAGTGTCCATGTTTCTGATCCATAAATTAATATGGAATAGATGTAGCATTTTATAATTCTCATTTTTAACTTGTTTGTAATTTGTTTAGATATTAATAATTTCCTCATGTCATTGAAGGTCAATGACCATTCCTATAATCCATTAAACTTCTGTTTGACATCTGCCATCATTTGTGACTATGTGTCCAAGATATTGATACTGTTTTACTTGTTGTAGTTTCTCTCCTTGTATGTTTATGTTTACCTCCTGTTCTTCTGTGTCATTGCTGATTATTATGGTTTTTTTTGTGGATATTTATATCCAGTCCATATTCATTACTTGATTTATTGACTTGATCTATTAGTCTTTGTAGTTCATATTCACTTTCTGCTAAAGAACTGTGAAAGATAAACAGCGGCACAGAAAACCAACGCATTTAAGATGTAATGCTACAGAAGGATACTTAAAATATCATGGAAGGAAAAGAAGAGAAACTCAGATATAATAAACACATAGAATATTTCAGAGTGTTGGTTACTAAACACAATAGTAAAATTAAAACTACACCTGTTTCGTCATATTAAGAGACAACGTTTTGGAAAAACAAATAATGGAGGTCAGAGTACCTGGTAGGAGCAGCAAAGGAAGACCAAGAAGTTGATTGACTAACAATATTACAGATATTTTTGTCGAAGGTCTCGCTTCACCACTACACCCGTGAAATCTTGAATAGAAAATAAATTTATAATAAGAACATTACATAATAGAAGAGGATTAGAAGAGCATGACAGAAAGATATCACATTTTCGTACATTTCGCCCACAGTGAAAACGGAATACAAGATATGCTGCGAACGCAAGAGTTACACGGTTGAAAATTGAGAACAATATCTAATGTATAATCTGATGGAGTATACGTTTGATTTTAAATGTTGATGTTGTTGGTATCAGATTTGGGTAGCCCCCCTCGAATGAAAGTCAATATAAATGTAGACTTAAAAAATCAAAACTGATCAGTCTGTGATAAACTGCAGAGTCAGATCTTACCAAATTAGCCTCTGTTGAGGATAACAGTATTGGTTACCACATGCACTTAGAAAGTCTGGTGACGATTGATGATGGCGTAATTCAGTTACATGGTAACGTAGTTCTTAACAGCCCATATCATATCAATTTGGTTCGTGGTACCAAACTGCATGGTTGCATTAGGGAGTTTGTGGATGCATGTTCGGTTCACATGTGATGACGTTTCTTTGTCATCCACGACGATTATTTCATAGAAAAACAAACGTGCGAAATTGAGACATGACATATGTTCAACATACGGGGGGGGGGTAGTGGGGGGTTGGGGGAGGGGCAGCAGAACATACACTATGGTAGATAGAAATTTAAATTGTAATGATGGAGAGCTTTTCACAAGAAAGTATTCTTTGCAATAGTCATATCATATACTACAGGAACAACTTAGCATGACAGCTTCTATACTATACATTTGGCACGACCTAACTTTTCATGTGCATACAACGACTGGTAACTTTATCCTAACGACGTGCTTGAAGCTCAACAAGATAAAATGACTGGTAACTTTATCATAACGACGTGCTTGAAGCTCAACAAGACAAAACGACTGGTAACTTTATCATAACGACTTGCTTGAAGCTCAACAAGACAAAATGACTGGTAACTTTATCATAACGACGTGCTTGAAGCTCAACAAGACAAAACCAATCGCGAAGGAAGAAAAAAAAAGTACTCAAAGAACATCATTCTGATAGAGTATGATACAATCCGATGCTATTTTTTAACCTTGTATTACACCTAAAGCGCTTGAACAACTAAGACATTCTAAACAAGATCCTTGAAACTGTAATCTCCTGAGAAGAGAAAAAAATCACATAAATAGACAAATAAAAAGAGATGCGTCTAGAGACGTGCCAAGATCAGGTGGATTTATACAATTATAAAACTACGCTTACTTTTGCAGATCGTTCAAATGAGAAAATAAACTCAATTTACATATTATTGTACACGTTTTATTTTAGAAAAATACAACAGCACACAACAAATATAATGAAAAGCAACAATTATTGTACACGTAAATTGTGAATGACATGTAAAGCAACCCAAGTAATGCATTTTGTGTGACTTAAACCAGTGTGCTTTAGAAAACATTAACATAACATTTGTCTGTTGTGACGTACATTCATCAGTCTTACCGGCAATCAATGTTTCATTAAGAAACGGATAATGAACTTGATAATCTTGACAGACTCACGTATCAATCTTAACAGAACCATTCATCATCATCATCATGTGACATATTCTTTCCAGAACGTTGTCTTTGCAATTGATTTCCTGAAAACATTTCTATTATCTGCCTGACGTCTCCAATGATATCTACATACAATCTTTAATGTCATCTGTCCATCTCCTTCTAGTTCTACCTCTTCCTGGAATTATGTCCACTAATACGCGTCTGTTCATGCCCTTATGTATTTTTATATGTAAGAAATATTTCAGTTTTATATGTAAAATTGTATTCACTAGCAATCCTTTCTGTATATTCAGCATACTCAATACCTCACTATTCCGAATCTTTTCTGTCCATAAAATCATTAATATTGCCCTATACAACTTTAGTTCAAATGCCGATATTCTAATTGCTGTTGTTCTATTGCCGTTGTTATATTAATTGTCCAAGTCTCACAGCCGTATGTTGCTAATGGAAAAATGTATGATCAAAGAAATATAGAAATCTAATTTTGTCTCTTTATAACAGTTTTTCCATATATTTTACACTTCTTTTATTTTTGTTTCCCTAATATTTTCATAATTTCCATTGTACAATCATCAAAGCTGTTCATATTTGCCCCCAAATAATCAAACGTGCCGACGTTTTCCTATACAGAAACATTAGCGTCTATATATATATATATATATATATATATATATATATATATATATATATATATATATATATATATATATATATATATATATATTATTCAAAAGCAGTTAAGAACTAGCAGCTGAAAATGAACCAACTATATTAAAAATTATATTCAATAACCAACTAATGTTAAACTGTAGCTGGTTAAATAAACATGCAATACCTGCTGCACGGGTCAACAGAAGAGCCTGTAAATAATGATAAGCTCAGCAAACATGCTGAACAAAATTTTGCTGAGGCGCGAACATGTGGATGTTTCTAATGATGTCTGAGCATGAAAGAATATGTGATAATATACAAATATACTGATGTATTTGGGAGACAGCTTGTCTTGAGCTATACTTTTAAAATTGTGTTTATAAGCAATACAAATAATGCATAACCAGTGATTTATGAACCAAATAAAAACTGTAGGTCATGGTGACTTACATACTAAAACCGCTATCTCAAATATTGTACATTCTAACATCTCTACCAGCATTATCAAACACATAGATAACGGACGTACCCACAAACACATAGATAACGGACGTACCCACAAACACATAGATAACGGACGTACCCACAAACACATAGATAACGGACGTACCCACAAACACATAGATAACGGACGTACCCACAAACACATAGATAACGGACGTACCCACAAACACATAGATAACGGACGTACCCACAAACACATAGATAACGGACGTACCCACAAACACATAGATAACGGACGTACCCACAAACACATAGATAACGGACGTACCCACAAACACATAGATAACGGACGTACCCACAAACACATAGATAACGGACGTACCCACAAACACATAGATAACGGACGTACCCACAAACACATAGATAACGGACGTACCCACAAACACATAGATAACGGACGTACCCACAAACACATAGATAACGGACGTACCCACAAACACATAGATAACGGACGTACCCACAAACACATAGATAACGGACGTACCCACAAACACATAGATAACGGACGTACCCACAAACACATAGATAACGGACGTACCCACAAACACATAGATAACGGACGTACCCACAAACACATAGATAACGGACGTACCCACAAACACATAGATAACGGACGTACCCACAAACACATAGATAACGGACGTACCCACAAACACATAGATAACGGACGTACCCTCAAACACATAGATAACGGACGTACCCACAAACACATAGATAACGGACGTACCCACAAACACATAGATAACGGACGTACCCACAAACACATAGATAACGGACGTACCCACAAACACATAGATAACGTACGTACCCACAAACACATAGATAACGGACGTACCCTCAAACACATAGATAACGGACGTACACACAAACACATAGATAACGGACGTACCCACAAACACATAGATAACGGACGTACCCACAAACACATAGATAACGGACGTACCCACAAACACATAGATAACGGACGTACCCACAAACACATAGATAATGGACGTACCCACAAACACATAGATAACGGACGTACCCACAAACACATAGATAACGGACGTACCCTCAAACACATAGATAACGGACGTACCCACAAACACATAGATAACGGACGTACCCACAAACACATAGATAACGGACGTACCCACAAACACATAGATAACGGACGTACCCACAAACACATAGATAACGGACGTACCCACAAACACATAGATAACGGACGTACCCACAAACACATAGATAACGGACGTACCCACAAACACATAGATAACGGACGTACCCACAAACACATAGATAACGGACGTACCCACAAACACATAGATAACGGACGTACCCTCAAACACATAGATAACGGACGTACCCACAAACACATAGATAACGGACGTACCCAGAAACACATAGATAACGGACGTACCCACAAACACATAGATAACGGACGTACCCACAAACACATAGATAACCGACGTACCCACAAACACATAGATAACGTACGTACCCACAAACACATAGATAACGGACGTACCCTCAAACACATAGATAACGGACGTACACACAAACACATAGATAACGGACGTACCCACAAACACATAGATAACGGACGTACCCACAAACACATAGATAACGGACGTACCCACAAACACATAGATAACGGACGTACCCACAAACACATAGATAACGGACGTACCCACAAACACATAGATAACGGACGTACCCACAAACACATAGATAACGGACGTACCCTCAAACACATAGATAACGGACGTACCCACAAACACATAGATAACGGACGTACCCACAAACACATAGATAACGGACGTACCCACAAACACATAGATAACGGACGTACCCACAAACACATAGATAACGGACGTACCCACAAACACATAGATAACGGACGTACCCACAAACACATAGATAACGGACGTACCCACAAACACATAGATAACGGACGTACCCACAAACACATAGATAACGGACGTACCCACAAACACATAGATAACGGACGTACCCTCAAACACATAGATAACGGACGTACCCACAAACACATAGATAACGGACGTACCCACAAACACATAGATAACGGACGTACCCACAAACACATAGATAACGGACGTACCCACAAACACATAGATAACAGACGTACCCACAAACACATAGATAACGGACGTACCCACAAACACATAGATAACGGACGTACCCACAAACACATAGATAACGGACGTACCCACAAACACATAGATAACGGACGTACCCACAAACACATAGATAACGGACGTACCCACAAACACACAAGACGTTTCGAACACAGACATACTTCATAAAAGTGGAGAGTAAAGGAAAACGAAAGAGATGCATGTTGCATTGTTTCTCTTCCAGTCAATAATCCAAGAGACAGCGACACACATGTGATTTCCCACCCAAAAAAAAAGCAGGAAAGACAGCAAGACAACTCACAATGATCACGTCGTCACTACAATGAACATGTCTACGATTCAAACAGAAACAAATGGGAACTATCACCTTATAACAGAAAATGATATATGAATAGACACATATTAAAATTGACCATCAGTGATATATGTTCAAATATCAGTGGTATATTTTAGCGCTTAGCTTTGTGTTGTATGTTACGTGTGAGATTGGTCACACTGTTTGACACTGTTGTGAACCATGTCTGCATCATTGTATACTCCGCCCAAGACAATATGTTTTGATTGAAATTTAGTTCAAGCAAGGACAAGAAAATCACGCGTTGCATGCTGGTTTGTTTTATGCAATCTTTCTTTCTTTCCGCCATTGGATTGGCCAGCTACCTGTGAATCGAGAAACTCAGTAAGCAAAACATGATTTTAGCAACATGATAATTGATTTTTAGAGTCATCAGTTAATGTTTATATAATCATTAATATATCCTAATGTTGTTTGACGACTCTATTAAATATGTTAGGGGACAATTATTTGTAACGAGATAATTTAAAATAGACACTACCATTTTAAAGTGACATTAATAAATTATCTGTCTGCAAGAAGAAGGTAGATTTGCTGAAAATTACTGTATTTTTAAACAACATGAAAAAGACAATTATTTCCTACGATTGTATAACAATATAATAATATTCAACCAATAATAATTAATTTTCCATCTGCTGATGATATGGAAATTAAAAAAATTCCATGTCCCTAATAACGATGATATGTTTCCATGTAGGACAAATTGTCATTTGACCTACTGTCCTACTAACTTACTACAATCAAACAATGTAATTCTCATCAATTTTGCTCCTTGTAAGTATGCATTTTAATCTTCTTCTTCGTTCTTTCCTCTTTTACTCTTTACGGGTGTCGAGGTATCATTGTAATTGATACAGTGTTCTTGTTCTTGCTTTTCTGGCACCGTCAGATAATGTTGTTTGGTGTTCTTGTAACGTCTCTGTGATGTAGTCGATCCAGCGTACTCTAGGTCTACCCCTGGCACTTCTTTCTGCTTCTACTCTCTTCACATATGCTTTATAAACTAATGAACCACACGGCATTCTTTTCAGATGACCAAACAATTGTATCTGTTGGTTTTGTATGTATTGTAGAATTGATATGACACCCACATTCTCGTATGACCTCGTTTCTAATTATGTGTCTTCTGGTCACTCCTGTGGCTTTTCTCAGACATCTCATCTCTGTTGTAACCAGCTGTCTCTTATAGTTTGTTGGTAAGGACCATGTTTGACATTGGTAGCACAGAGTTGTAATGAGGATACATTGGATAAGTTGTTTTTTTGTTGTCATTGGTAGCATTGTGTGTTGCAATAAAGGGGATAATTGACCCAGTATTTGATTCGCTTTGCTACAACGAATGTATATTTCGGTGTCCATCTTTCTATCTGAAAAGAATGTTACGCCTAAATATTTGAAGTTGTTCCTTTGTTTAATGACTAGATTTCCCACTGTTAGATTGTGTCGATTAGTTCTTCTGTTTTATTTCCTAAACCAGATATATTCAATGAATTTGCTAGATATTTTTCGTGTTCCATTGATGTTGGTGTATTTTGGAAGCTGGTATCTCGATTGTAAACTAGGACCTTATTGTTAACATAGAAGCATTTTAATAAAGAGCATAATTTTGAAATGTGTTTGTGATAAGCAATTGGACACGATTGACAGTTGTGTAGAAATGTAACATCAGTATTTAATAAAAAATTGACGAAACCTTGGAATATTCATTGACAAATGAAATATTATCACAGCGAATGACTTATTTATGTTTGGAATTGAGATAACATTTAGCACTATCATACTATTCTGCATAGTATTTTAAATTCTAAATTATGAGTCCAATTACGAACTTGAACATACATATTGAATAACTGTAAGGACATAATTTCTAGGTTAATGATGGTAGATACATAGCTATAATCAGTCAGTTCCTCTTTTGCCAAGTGTGGCACATAGGACATATGTCATAGTTCGCTATGCGTATCGGTCAGTTGCTAGGGATTGCAAGTCTTGTGAATTTATGTCTGTTGAATTTAATTCATTCATAAATGTTCTTCTGAGCGTTGTTTTTGGTCTTCCCTATAACTATAGTACATGACTAATTCATAAACTTTGATAAGAATATTGTATTTATATAGCCACATCATTTGTATGCAGGTTTTAATATTTTTATTATTAATTTATGAGATTAGAAATTATGCAACAGCTAACTTTCAATGACATGCACATGTAACTCCTACCATGGTCAATGTCCTAACAGTCTGTCCTGGTATCCCGCTATAAAAGGTAATCTGCTAAAATTAACCCATATCTTGGATGTGACAAATGCATAAGAGCCCAGAATTAGTGAAACATCATTGTTAACCCTCCATGATAGACGTGTGCCATGAATGGATGACGGAAAGTGCGTACCGTCTGCCCCACCCAACTCCAGGACCATGGATGAAAGCTTGGATGCTATGGACACCTCTTGTATGACATGATGTTTGGCAGGATAGTTGAAGCTTGTGACTCACACTTTGGATGGTGTGGAAATGTAGAAGCTACAAAACACTGTAAGATTTATTGCGTCTTAGTAGGATGTTTCTCTAATCAATGCATACTGTTGATCAGAGTAGTCATCTTGGTATAACTTTCAGGAGAAAACATCTCATCACATAAAGGAAGTAGGAGCCAATCATTTATAATTTATAGGGATTGAACCAACTATCACTCACATCATAATAAATTGAAAACGTTTAGTCTAGTACTAACAAATGATTTTTTTTTCTATTTCAGGTTCATCTACATTATACATTTTATTTTTTGCTGTTCATGTGAATTACTCACTGTTTGTGTTGGAATCCAAAACTACAACCTATACACCAAACCAAATATATAAAGATGAATAAACATTGAAAATACACATTTCAAATATTCAAGACGTATGCGGGAATTGTGGAGAGAAATTACTTGCATAAAAACAGAAACATCTCTACAAGAAACCAGTCATATGTACTCACCATATCAATGAATGTACTCACCATATCAATGAATGTACTCACCATATCAATGAATGTACTCACCATATCAATGAATTTACTCACCATATAAATGAATGTACTCACCATATAAATGAATGTACTCACCATATCAATGAATGTACTGACCATATCAATGAATGTACTCACCATATCAATGAATGTACTCACCATATCAATGAATGTACTCACCTTATCAATGAATGTACTCACCATATCAATGAATGTACTCACCATATCAATGAATGTACTCGCCACATCAATGAATGTACTCACCATATCAATGAATGTACTCACCATATTAATGAATGTACTCACCATATCAATGAATGTACTCACCATATTAATGAATGTACTCACCATATCAATGAATGTACTCACCATATCAATGATATTTTCTTTATTTCTGGTTTGAATGTGAATAATGATAAGTACATTAAATAATCAGAAAGTATGTGCATGGAATATGTTTATATAAAATTCAACACATTTAATCTCACATATTCAGAACAATCGCTAAAGATAAAAAAAAAACGAATAGCATACAGATCTAAAATGTGTGGTGTGATTTTAATAGTGATGTTTTCTATGAATGATTGTAGTGTGTGCTCGTATTTTTTACTGAAATGTCACGGTAGCACAAACAATCTGAGTGCTAGATCGACAAATGAATTGAATACTGGAATTTCAGATGTTTCAATGCATACCAATAATCTAGCATTTCTGTACAAGCTGAGGTTGATGTTTCTGATGAACAACAGTGAAACATGGTAAGTTCAAGTGAGAACATAACAAGCACATCAACATCTCTAATATAAAACATCAACAAACCTCATAATGTGCATTATATGTCACTTACCCTACCTCTTTCTATAGTTGAAAAACAGCTGCTTACAAATTTTACTAAGAGAAAACTGAACATAGCAAACACTAAAAACGTAATTACTTGCACAACTGCTAGACAGCCTATTGTATTACACACATTATAAGTCACATGAAAGAATCCCACGAAATAAAATATCTAATGAGACCAATACGATCATAATTTATTCAATCAGTTGAAGAACGCATATCAGGCACATCCTCTGATTCCTTAGATGTTCAACAGGCACATGAGCTGAAACGGCTACCTAAATAAATCACGTATTAACATGAGTAAAGCTGCTGATTTTTAATGACAATGCAGATTGCAAACCTAGTAAAGGCTAATTCAAAACATAACACAATTCTAATAGTAATAGATACAATATTTTTTTTTAAATGGAGGTATTAAAATGTAGAATAAGCACACAGTTACTACAAGTCCATCCAATAGTCATGCAGCTACTACAGTTTAAAAAAATTTCAAATAAAAAAATTGCATATAAAAAATATGGTGTGTACTCGTCAAGTTCTTACAGTAAAAATATCAATGATGTAGTTAGTGTATGATTTATCAATATTTCATGTGATATTTTAATGTAATCTTATGAATTGTGTGTGTTTGTCTTTGTATAAGATAATGGTTGATTGATTATACATGTTAAATTAGCTGATGGGTTACATTAATCTTGACTGAAAAATATACAAAAGTATACCAATATGTACTGCAAAATGAATCACATAAAAATGTATGTAGCACTATTTTTCAAAATATACTTTCTAAACTCCAAAGAAATCTAACTTCATTCCTTCCCTTGTGCCATAATTTAGTTAGATTTGGAATTAACTTTTACTGTTTAGTTTTTACTTAAATTATAAAAAAACATTTTGGCATATCTGCAAAAAAGAGATGAAATATTTCATCCAAATTAAGTTTAGAAATGTTATACTCTAAGTTGGACAGACTGAGGCAAAATTGTCCCGGCATCACCAGCAAGTGAAACTATACATTTATTAGAAACTACTTTTAATATAGAACTGCGACAAAGGTTAGTAATATTCCCTAGAAAATAATCCCATTGTACAAGTGTCTTATTCTATTTTCGTACTCAAATTTCTGCAGATTGGCAGGATATAGTCTAGCGAACAGAATGCGCCTTGTCATACACAGATATCCAAGACTTTTTTGATGATACGTTACTGTCCTCTATATTTAGGCCAATAATAATCTTGCATGATAACAATACTGATAATAATGATTATTTTATTGAGAATACAATCCTGAGTGAGAATTTATCATTCATGTTTTCGTTATCTGGCAGTACATCTTTACAATCAACATCAGATGTATTTGCTCTACGAATCTTTGCAAACTAACTTTCCTTAGAATCTGTTTTTTTACTATTACAATATGATGGATGTTATTCTAGGACAATCACCATTATTCAAGATCACTTTCAATTATCAATTTCCAAATATGATTTATAAGTTAAAATCTATACTTCTCGTTAATTGAAAATAACAAAACTGATTAAAAATTGTTCATCTTTCATTTTTTACTGTTATTTGTTGTTACTTGTATATGTACATATCTATTCAGTGTTTCAGTAACTCTCTTCCATAGTTACTTAGTTATTATGTTACTCTGCCTTACTCTCTTATGTCACTTGCTATTTAGTATCTCTGTAACTTGGTTCTATGCACTTCCTTAGATATGTTGTTCTTGTATCACTCTTCGTGTTCTCTTCTCAAATTGTATTCATTTGAATTTTGTTTCCATTAGCAGAACCTCACAATGTCTGCACATTTTCCAATCACATTTTCACATTTTATAAAACACCTCTGTCTCCTGCAATCTCCATTTTTACACGATCTATAGAATATGTTTCATCCCTATCAGAGGGCGTGAGATTCCAGAAATTCGGTAAGTAGATGGTACTGATTTAATATCATGAAGCCTCATATATCTACAACACATGATAATGCCAGTCAAAGATTAGAACAAGGCTCAAAATATTTTCCTGAAAGCAAGAACAATAAAACAAAGAATGCATATAATTGATGAACTCGTACCTGCAATAGTCGTGGACATAGAACAACTACAAAATGATATCTTTAAGTCTCTAGGGCAAATTAAAACATGAAATTGCTCAAATGCTAGTGATTAGCAATGACCCTACAAAACACATCACAGATGGAACATCATTGGTTCTTGACTATGAAATCCGCAAATGAAAAGACAATAGCATTTGAAATGCAGTACACTAGATGTTTCCTAAGAATTGTTCATAGACAAAAAAAGACTAACTAACATAGGCGTCTATAGAGACTTGATCATAGAAGATTCATTGTTGAGGAAAAGGTTCCAGGGAAGAGAACACAAGGAATACTATGTAATATAACTAGATATCGAAGTATTATAATGGTGGAGAATTAACTATTTACATAGAACTGATTTCCTTACAAAGTGATAGAATAACAATCTACAAAAGCATGTCACGTACAAATATAGAATACATCAGCAACAACAAAAAAACTGCTGTGGTTTCGTTTCTATATGTAATAACAGAAACGGACTATATCCGATAATGATAGATATTATCATAATACTCCAATTAACAAACACAGTCCCGTAGGTAAAGAAGTAGTTTGTGGTGTTCAAAGCCCTCCCCCTCGCGTTGCAACTCAAAATATTGCTTTTTGTACTAGGAATCTAGCCAAAATAATCGTAAAAATCTCCCCCATAGCAATGTATCACAAAAAATACATCAAATTTCCAACTAAATAGTGTAATCTACTGCAGATAAACATTTAAAAAACAGTTACGGTTAAACTCCCTCCTTAAGGTAGCCATATCTACAGCCCTGTTAACATTACACTGTGATGTCTGCATGACTTTCTGTCATGTTTTATTTCAGCAGGCAATTTTTCTCATTATTTTCTTGCTGTATCATATATATAATATTTATACAAAAATGTAGGCAATTCCGTGGTAAATTTTTATTTCTGCATTCAAGGTTAGAAACAGACCATAAATCTAATCCATAAATCTAAAACTCAAGTCTCAGTTTGTTAGCTTTTTGTTTGTTTGTTTAGGACTGGATTTGCCTTTCTTGAGAAAGTCATGCCCTTTTCAAACGTGAAATAATTTTCTTTGTTTATATCGGGGCGTATCTTGTGGTCGAATGACTTGGGTGTTGTCCTGTTAGGGACTGAGGGAATGATCTGGGTTCTGGTCTGTCCAGAAAAGGATATTAAATAGTGGGGGAGGGTGGATTTTTTAGCAAATCTTCCATTACAAAATGTTAAAAACTATATCGAGTGCCGCAGTGAAACTGTGCACAATTACAGATCAACTACTGTTTTTTTTAGTGCACATTGTGTTTCCAAGATAGCGACATGTTTTCCGTGCTATGTAAAACCATAGAGACAAGAGTGATTTTCTCCCTACATTTAACGCCATTAGCAACGTCATATACCAAAATCAAAGGGAGATAACTAAATATTCGGAAAATATACAGTGTGTACAATAACTAGATTCATTTTTTTTTCAATTTATAAATAAATAATTATGTCGTTTTTGTCGCAACGTTTTTATAACCATAGTTATTAATAATAATAATAATAATAATAATAATAATAATAATAATAATAAGCATAATACGATCCATAACCACTCAGTTTTCTAGGAGTGTACGTTGGAGGCATTATCACAAAAAAAGGCTCTCCAAATATCAGCCAATTTATGGAGTGCATAAAAATAAAGCCTATATGGTACCAATCTATGATTTTCTGTGTGTTCTGTTCTCTTTCTACCATCAACAGTTCCTTGCAAAATTTTTTTTTCAAGTGAGTCGTTCCTGGTAATATTTCTCCACAAAACATTTTTTACCCTATTTTAGCACTGCCAGAAGTGTTTATTGAAAATCTGAATGTTTATTTATTTTTTTATATTTTTTATTATAATTTTTGTTGAAATGTATGTGCCGTGTAGTGTGTACAGCTAATTCATAGAAAACTTCTGTAGAACTTGTTTTAAAAAGCCTGAATCCTACTTTCTGTTCTGCATTGAGTTTTCAACTTTCGTTTCGTCTTTCTTTTTGCTGTAAACCTCTTTATCCCTTGCAGTGTCAGGGGTAGAAGAATTCTCTGGAGATGATTTTTTATTACCTTTGTCTTCTGAGAACTCTCCGTGTTTCATACTAGCGTTTTAGTTTTACATTGTAGGTTTGCTAGACCCGCCGCAGTGTTGTTTCAGAGTCTCAAATGGTTAATCAATGTTCTAATTTTAATTTTCATATTCATAAAAGAAATCACGTGTTCCATTTAGAAAACATTGTCCGACTTTCACATCCCTGTAAAAGTATACTTAACACTAGCGATCTGAATAGATTGATCTTTACTGTAATATTGAACTTATTTTTCGAAATCATATTCAATATTTCCATGGCAGTTATCGCCATCTCGAGTTCTATCTGAATCTCATTTCTTAAGAAGTGATCATCACATATTTCGAGCCAAAATATTTACACATGGTAACTTCTTACAGTTTGTTACCGTTTAACCGGATATTCGTGGGATCCTGCTTGGTTTTCCTAGTCACCAGTATCTTGGTTTTATCAATGCTAATTTCCAGGCCATATTTCCAACTCACGTCTTCCGAATTTTAGGTGAGTTCTTGTTCAGATTCGGAACCAGGTAATAGATCAATATCATCGACATAACGCAATTTACATAGTGTTCTACTGCCAATATTTATTGATACCTGGAGACCTTGTAATGCCTCCTACATTATATATTTAAGACATGGTAATACGTAATGTGAAAAGTATGCTACGCTGACGTACTTCTATGTCCGTCTTGAAAATTTCACCAATGTCAGTATTAATTAAAACATCTCTGCTTGAATCTTTATACAGCGCTTCAATGACTTCTATGATGTTTGTGTCAAAGTTATATTGTCTCAGTCTCTGTCACAGAACTTTGTGCCACACTTGATCAAATACCTTTGTGAAATCAATGAAATTCTGATACAGAGTACATTGATATTGTAAATGTTTCTTTTAATATTTGGACGTTAAAAATATATGCTGGGGTGATGGTTCTTCTAAAAATGTTTGTCTGCAAACAATTGCTCTGATTTAGCTATAGTGACTATTAATATCATCAAATGGAACATTAAGAACATAAGAATCAATCTCGCAGGAATATTCCACAAAGTGCAAGGTGGGAATATTATTTTTGATATGCATGAAACCATGTTAAAACTTTCTCAGAGAAAAAGCTATCCTTGACATATTATCACTTGTGCCGCTAAGCATCGGGGAGAGAAGGTGTAGAGAGGGTGAGGTCTCATTTTTTGTGTCTTAGGCCAATGTTCTTTGTCCATCTAGTTCTTGGTCTTCCTCGTTCCTTGTAGCCCAGTCTTTTGCTGATGTATGCATGGTGCAGGTTCCTTCTTGACATACTATTTTAAGAAATAATACAGACGGAACTCTACGACTGGTGGGGTGATGATAAATGAGGTATATAAGATTAGCGATTGGGAACAATTTCATAATAAAAATATACAAGATATTAGCGTTACAATTGAATGTGCATTCTGAGAGATTAAAATAGTAAATATATATATATATATATATATGTATGTATAATCAAATTGAATTTTCACAAACAATGATTTAGATTGCATTAAATAAGAAAATAAGGAAAATAAATTTGATAGTTGTTATTTTAATGTCCGCCATCATATATGGGATTGTTATAATAATGATATAGCTCAGGACACCATAATGGACTTTGTGGAATATAATAACCAAATTTTACTGAATGATGGCCCTATCTCAAGAATCAATCAAATTCTGACAGTCAAGAACTCGGCAGTAGATATTAGTCTCATAACAACAAATCACACATCCACCACATAGGAAACAACAATTGGAACACATCCACCACATAGGAAACAACAATTGGAACACATCCACCACATAGGAAACAACAATTGGAACACATCCACCACATAGGAAACAACAATTGGAACACATCCACCACATAGGAAACAACAATTGGAACACATCCACCACATAGGAAACAACAATTGGAACACATCCACCACATAGGAAACAACAATTGGAACACATCCACCACATAGGAAACAACAATTGGAACACATCCACCACATAGGAAACAACAATTGGAACACATCAACCACATAGGAAACAACAATTGGAACACATCCACCACATAGGAAACAACAATTGGAACACATCCACCACATAGGAAACAACAATTGGAACACATCCACCACATAGGAAACAACAATTGGAACACATCCACCACATAGGAAACAACAATTGGAACACATCCACCACATAGGAAACAACAATTGGAACACATCCACCACATAGGAAACAACAATTGGAACACATCCACCACATAGGAAACAACAATTGGAACACATCCACCACATAGGAAACAACAATTGGAACACATCCCTGATCACATACCATTAAAATTGCTATAAATGAAGAATATAATCTAGAACATTGCAGATCTATTGCAGATAAACAAATTGAGGAACCGTTCAAATAGAACAACAGAGGCGTAACAAAATCACATACGTATAATATAGATGACTTTGCAAATAATATTACTAATTAAACCCATTCTTAGAGCAGCAACTCTCCATCGAAACCAGCACCGTGCAGAGGTGATGGGGCTTAGTTCAGCCATCAGGGGCTGGAAACTAAGACTGGTCGGGCAGTCCCACTCGAGCAGGACCATAGTCCTGTCCTAGTAAGCAGAGTGCTGAAGACGGAGGCATCCAGCCAAAAGGCGCACAGATAATCAGGATGCCACGCACAAAACACAATGGAAACATGTCTACATCTATAAATAGTTATGGTGCCTGCCCTGTGGCGGACGTTCAGGCAGGGACGGTGCCGGGCCCTATACCTCGAAAGGGCCCAACCTCAGTTACTGGAAGTCCTTCTCAATTGCCCCGAGGAGCCAGGAGGCAAGGGAATAGAGCTACTGGCCAAACAAACAAACGACCAGTAAAAATAATGCACTGGAATGCTGAGGGTGTCAACAGTAAAAGAGATGGATACAGCAAAAAATTGGAACTTGAAAATGTCCTCAGTGAAGAACAAGTTAACATATGCTGTATTCAAGAAACACACCTCAGCAGCGACATAGCCTTCAAAATCAGAGGCTACCAGTGCTACCGATGTGACCGAAAGGACAGGCGAAAGGGTGGAATTCTGACACTTGTTAAAAACAATATCAGCGCATGTCAGCTGGAAGTATATATGGAAGGGGCAGAATACCAGATGCTCCACCTAAAAACAGACAGTGCAGAATTCCATCTCCTGAACTACTACTTCCCAAATGATAAACCATTGGAACTAGACACAATTCCAGACAAAGAGAGACTTATGGTGTGTGGTGACTTCAACAGCCACTCTCAGAGCTGGGGCTACGATCATATCGACAAGAGAGGTGAGGAACTTGAGAGCTGGCAGGATGAAAATAATCTCATCCTTATTAACCAGCTGACTCACTAACCTTCTACTCGAGAGCATGGTACACCACCTCTACACCAGATCTGGCTTTCCACTCACCAGGCCTGGAATGGAACATCACACGTGTCGTTGGAAAGCAGCTTGGGGGTAGTGACCACAGACCAGTATTTCTGGAAATCCACAATGAATTTACCACGGACAGCAGCACGCTCACTAGGTGGAACTATAAAAGGGCAGACTGGAAAATGTACCAGCATTTAACCAGTGTTCTAGCTAAGGACATGAACTTGGACAAAGACATCAATAGAGCAGTGAGTGAATTTAATAAATGTATACTACATGCTGCTAGTAAAACCATACCCAGGGGAGCACGCAAAAACTACAAACCCTACTGGAATGATGAACTGGAAAAGCTGCAAAATGAGATGGAAACATCTAGACAGCAGGCTGAGAACAGACCTAGCCAAGAACATCACAACAAATATCAGCAAACAAAGGCTAAATTTCAAAGAGCCAAGTTACAAGCCAGACGGAGTAGCTGGAAAGAAAAAAACAGAGTCGCTGAACCTAGAAAGAGATACTAGGAAATTATGGAAACTTGTAAAACAACTAAATGATGAAGGTACAGGGAGAAATACCAGGATCACACTTTATAAAGATAGAGACATTTTAACAGGTAAACATGCATCTGATTACTTTGCAGATTCCTTTGCAGAAGACAATAACATCAAAGTCAGCCCAGACAAACAACAGGAGGTTCGAGAGAACCAGCAAAACATTGGACAAGGCGAACCTATACCTGAAGTCATGGAGGCACCAATCACAATGAGAGAACTGGAGCATGCAATATCCAAATTGAAAATGAAAAAGTCCCCTGGAGCTGATGGAGTGTCCAATGAAATGATTAGAGACCTGGGAATTGCAGCAAGAGCAAAGCTACTGCAGATCTTTAACACAAGCTGGTCCACGGTTAATGTACTACAGACGTGGAGAGAAGCAATAATGATACCACTCCTCAAATCAGGAAAAGATGGCAACACAGTCTCCAACTACAGGCCCATCAGCCTCACAAGCTGTCTATGCAAAACAATGGAACGCATTATCAATCTTAGGATGCAGTGGTACCTTGAAAGTGAAGACCTTCTGGTATCACAGCAAGCAGGTTTCAGACAGTGCTACTCTACTGAAGATCAGGCAACCTACCTCTCCCAAGAGATTGAGGATGCCTTCCAAGAAAAGAAACTGGTACTAGCAGCATGGATAGACCTCAGGAAAGCATTTGATAAGGTCTGGAAAGAAGGGCTCCTAAAGAAATTGCGAAATTGCAGGGTTAGCTCAAGAATGTACAAATGGGTAAAAACATACCTGCATAATAGAAGAGCTAGGGTACAATTAGATGGTCGCAAGAGCAAGAAAGTTCTACTGCGTCATGGAGTCCCCCAGGGAGGAGTCCTGTCGCCCACACTTTTCTTGGTTTACATCAATGACCTAGTTGCTGAACTACCACACGGGATCAAAGTGGCAATGTATGCTGACGACCTGGTGATCTGGTGCACAGAAGAACATGCGACAGTGGCCACTAAACAAATACAAAGAGCTATCGATGCCCTAACCTTATGGGTTAATAGATGGTGCGTCAGCATTAACACAGATAAGTGCAGCACTACACTTTTTACCCTCTCACCAAAACAAAAAGCCGGTCATATTAAAATAGATGGAGAGCTCTTGAAAGAAGACAAACAACCCACATACCTCGGAGTTACTTTTGATGATAAACTGACATGGAAGCAGCACATAAACAAAGCAACAACAAAAGCCAGGAGGAAGTTAGCTATCCTGAGAAAACTAAGTGGAACCACATGGGGAGCCAGTGGGAATATACTCAGTAAAGTTTACCAGCAAGGCATAAGACCACACCTGGAATATGGTTCAGCAGCATGGTGTCCTGCATCAAACACCATATTACAAGATTTAGATAAAGTGCAAAACCAGGCACTTAGAATAATGTTGGGAGCAATGAAATAAACACCCGTAACAGAGATGTAGAAAATGGGAAGAATGCAAACACTTGGCGAACGCAGAGACACAAAAGTACTAATTCAGGCAGAAAAGTTTCATTGTATGCCAAGTCATCCAATGAAGGAGAGATTCCAAAATCTAGCAATGGGACGACTGAAAAGAAGCAGCTTTATCCATCAAGCTAAACGACTCCGCAGACAACTTACAGACCTACCTGAAGTTGACAGCCCCTTAAGACCTGTACCAGAACAAACCCCGTGGAGTGAAAGGCATGGAATGCCAATATACATTCAGACCCATGTGAAAGGAATACTAAGCGAGGACGAACAGAACAGTGTGCAGCGAAGGACAGTCACCCTCAGTTTCCTGGATGAGGAATATCCACAAGATATATGGGTTAGAGTATACACAGATGGGTCAGCACAGAATGCCGTGAGGAATGGAGGTGCAGGTGTATATATAGAATATCCACACAAGCCTAGAGATACAATCAGAACACCAACAGGAAAATTCTGCAATAATTATGATGCAGAAATCCAGGCAATTAGTGTGGCAGCTAAAAAAACTGCTGAACTCCAACTCTGACCTACAGCCTGTGGTATTCCTGACAGATGCAAGGTCAGTGCTTCAAGCTCTCCAGTCTGGAAAACTAACAGACTTGAAAAAACTACTTAGCGAATTGTCTTACCAGTATAGGGTAACCATGCAGTGGATACCCTCTCACTGTGGAATACCAGGAAATGAAAAAGCAGACCAACTGGCTAAGGAAGGTGCTGCTGAAGACCAACCAGATATACCAATCACCTACCATCAGAAAAAACAGATGATCAAGTCAATAAGAAAGCCACAAACACCAACACAAGATGACTATCATATTATGAACAGACCAGAACAAGTTATAATTCTACGTCTCAGAACAGGACACAACCGACTCCGCAGTCACATGTATACAAAGTTCAAGATTGGCAACACAGCCATGTGTACATGTGGACAGGCAGCACAGAGTGCCAAACATATACTTCAAGAGTGTTCTGAGCATGAAACGCTGAGGCAGACATATTGGCCAGAGGAAACAACACTGGAATCAAAACTCTATGGGACACTGTATGAACTACAAAAGACAGTGAGTTTTATTAAGGAGACAGAATTACAGATATAGACATGTTTCAAGTGAACGAAAGAAGAAGAAGAAGAAGAGCAGCAACTAAGCGTATCCTAAATAAAAACTTACCCCCTCCCCCCCACACCTCATCTGAGATTAGAAAGCAATAATATTTCAAGCAAAAACATAATAATATAACTAAGACACTCAGTTCTATGGTGGTATGCGACGTGTACTGAAATAGTAAGGTAAAGAAAGCTCTTACAAAACATAGAAAGAAAAAAATTAAAGAGAAGTAGAAAGAAATTAAAATCGAAACAAATAGAAGTATCTTTGCAGAAAAGGAAACAAACTGTAAATCCTTTTATCAGATTCTAAATGAAATAACAAATACAAAAGTAGTATGGAATATTTTAAAAAGAATATAGTGTTACAAAAATAACTTACAATTAATACAAACATTCAACACAAAAATGGTATATATAAAACAGACAAAGAAAAATGCTTTAAAAAAGCAAAATACTTGTTAAGGTCAGCGACAATAAACAATTAAACAATAAGGAAGTCACATGGAGAGAAAAATCTGACATAATAATAGAAGAAGTAAATATGGAAATAATAGATACCAATATCTATAGCAAGAGGCATATTAAATTATAACATCCTTAAAAAATAAACCACAGAAGATTAGAATGGCTATTACAATATTATTAAATTTAATATTGTTTTCTGGGACAGTCCCAAAACCATGGAAAATAGCAAACATTTAAATAATAAATCACGATGAGGTTTTCGAATTGACCAATAGTGGATGATAAATTAGGAATTTGTCAGGCGGGAATATGCAGATATCGCAGTTAAGCTATAAACTATCTCACAGCGCATTCCGTTTGCTAGACTACATCTACCAATATGCAACAGTTTGAGAATCAGCTTATACTAGGGTTACCATGCGTCCGGGTTTAGCCGGACACGTCCTCTTTTTATGCCCCTCTCCGGGGGGGGGGGGCTTTCCAAAAGAATGGCTCGTTTCGATCAATTGGGCAACTTGAAGCAATTTGTTGAGGCAAATTGTGATGAAGACGACTTTGTAGCTCAACTGGCACACGAGAAGTGAATGAAGTATTTCAACAGTTGCAAAAGTGAGGAATGTTTTTCAGAACTTATTATTGCTGAATTCTTTTTTACCATTCCATCACACAATATGCTAACACTGAACGAGTGTTTTCTCTGATGCAAACTCAATGGACAAATGAAAGAAATAAGTTACTCATTGAATCTGTCACAGAAATACTGTGTGTATGTGTGCAGCATAACTTGATTCATATGTCATGCAAAGAATTGCACACATATCTCAGTAGCCAAACTAACTTGTTGAATGCCATCAGTTCTTCCTAGAAATACTCTTCGGCTCAGCTCCAGGCGCATTCTATGATCCAAACGTCAATTTCCTCATATGAGGACGATTTTGATGATAATGACTCAGAATGAGATACTTCACTACTGTTTGGTAAACTTCAGTAATTTAGTTACTAACTTCCTGTTTCATTTCAGTCATCTACTGTGGTGCACTGAACACTCAGTTAATACAAGTTTATAATTAAATAAGAACAATATTTTATGAAGTTTAACTTTCGTTTTATTTGTACAACACTTAATATTGAGCATATTTGATGAAAGTGTGTGTGTCCTCTTTTTCCATCTGACAATTATAGTAACCCTAGATACGACAAAGTATGTTATCGAGTGTACAGCAAATTATCTTCAGACATTCTGTTATATTCTATATAATAAGGCGTTGACTTTCCATGTGTAACTAATCAACGGACAACCTCGACCGTAGAAGACCTCTGTGCATAATTAATTAGGACTTCATTCGTTGAATTATAAAACGAATATTATTTGTAATATGAGAATTATAAAATGCTACATCTATTTTATATTAGTGTATGACTTAGAACCATGGACACTAAACAAACAATTAGAAAACATAATTGAGGCCTTTGAGTAATGGGTACATAGAACATAAGGAAACATCATGGAATGAGAAGAAAACAAACACAGATGTTCTAAAAACACAATATGAAGAAAGAATTATTAAAAGAAATAAAGATCAGGCAAATAAATAAATTTGGACACATTAAAAGACATGAAACCTTACTGAAGACCTTACTTGAAGGTAAAGTCAAAGGGAAACGAGCAAGAGGTAGGCAGAGATACAAGTGGGAGAGTAACATCACAGGATGGACAGTTTACAGTCTAGCGGAGTACACCAACACACGAAACAGGGGATGTTAGAGGTATGTTCCAGCCAACCTACGTTGCAGAGACGGTACTTTATCATTATCGTTTCGTTTTTGATTATTTCGTTGGTCACTATTGATATACTTGGGGATGCAAGCCAAAAATAGCAGAGGACGACCTAGACTGTATTTAGATTATCATATATAGGGTAATATTACTCACATCTCAAATAGACAAAATACTAGAAGTTATCATAAACAAAGGAATAATATTTCATCTTAATGAATACAATCCATACATACAAAAGAGAGAACACATGGTACGCATCAACTAAAATAATGACGAATTTGTATATATTGTTATTAGGGGGAAATAAAACTAAGTATGGTCTATATGTCAACCATTGCCAAGTTGGAAGCAATCCACACCAAGTTTTGTGCACGATATCTTGAGCACACAGATCAATCTTGTCCGATGCAATGAAAGTGACACTTGGTGTCTTGTCCCTCAGTCTTGGAAAAAAAGAAATGAGATATGCATAGTGGACTAGAAACTAAACAAGATTCAACTCACCCAGCTCATGAAACCATCACATTAGTTAATAATAACAAGATTCAACTCACCCAGCTCATGAAAACATCACATTAGTTAATAATAACAAGAAATAAACATATTCATTTACTAGACCCGGGGCGGCGGGGGGGGGGGGCGGACAACCCAATTTGTATTAAACAGTATCGGAACAATTAAAAAAACTATACTTAGAAAAACGATATAGGGCCTATAGACCAGTTACACCACAGAAACAAGATATAAGATCTATAGACTAGTTACACCACAGAAACAAGACATAGGATCTATAGATTAGTTACACCACTGAAACAAGATATAAGATCTATAGACTAGTTACACCACAGAAACAAGACATAGGATCTATAGATTAGTTACACCACTGAAACAAGATATAAGATCTATAGACTAGTTACACCACAGAAACAAGACATAGGATCTATAGATTAGTTACACCACTGAAACAAGACATAAGATCTATAGACTAGTTACACCACAGAAACAAGACATAGGATCTATAGATTAGTTACACCACTGAAACAAGACATAAGATCTATAGACTAGTTACACCACTGAAACAAGATATAAGATCTATAGACTAGTTACACCACAGAAACAAGACATAGGATCTATAGATTAGTTACACCACTGAAACAAGACATAAGATCTATAGACTAGTTACACCACTGAAACAAGATATAAGATCTATAGACTAGTTACACCACAGAAACAAGACATAGGATCTATAGATTAGTTACACCACTGAAACAAGACATAAGATCTATAGACTAGTTACACCACTGAAACAAGACATAAGATCTATAGACTAGTTACACCACAGAAACAAGACATAGGATCTATAGACTAGTTACACCACTGAAACAAGATATAAGATCTATAGACTAGTTACACCACAGAAACAAGACATAGGATCTATAGATTAGTTACACCACTGAAACAAGACATAAGATCTATAGACTAGTTACACCACAGAAACAAGATATACGGTCTATAGACTAGTTACACCACAGAAACAAGACATAGGATCTATAGATTAGTTACACCACAGAAACAAGACATAAGATCTTTAGACTAGTTACACCACAGAAACAAGACATAAGATCTATAGACTAGTTACACCACAGAAACAAGACATAGGATCTATAGATTAGTTACACCACAGAAACAAGACATAAGATCTTTAGACTAGTTACACCACAGAAACAAGACATAAGATCTATAGACTAGTTACACCACAGAAACATGACATAGGATCTATAGATTAGTTACACCACAGAAACAAGACATAAGATCTTTAGACTAGTTACACCACAGAAACAAGACATAAGATCTTTAGACTAGTTACACCACAGAAACAAGAAATAATGTATATAGACTAGTTACACCACAGAAACAAGACATAATGTATATAGACTAGTTACACCACAATGGGTATTGTCAAAGAAAATGTTTGACACTTAAAATCTAAAATTTAAAAGTGATACAATAACAAACTGTCAATAACAACTGACTTTAAGACTAAGATAGATAATCACACACAACAGCTTAAAAGTGCTTCACAGACGATTGAACAACTGACGACGATAGGGTTGGATTAGGGGTTGTTACTCTTGAGAGTACTTTGAAACTATGTGACAAACTTGGCAAAAGAGGAACTGACTGATTACTATGACAAAATAAACATACATTGTATGCGTGATTGAATATAGCAGAATTGCTATACTTCCTGATATAACATAGATGACTTCATGCCTATGGTTGAAAGTTGCGTGTTTTTCCGTAATGAAGCTATATTACTTAACTTTGAATTCATTTGAATAATAGGCCTAAGTGCAAATAAGAATAATAATATGCATTAACTACGAAATCTGAGTGTTTTCACGATAAGAATCAATCATTGCGTGGTTGCATTACGGTGTTACTGTTCAAAATGTGGATCATCAGCCTGAAGTCTCTACTTCATTGTTATAGTCTGACTGCAACTGCTGTTTCCCAGACAGTGTTCGTCGATGAACGGCAACTCACAGTTCGTCATAGAGTCACTACACCGTGAGAAGACACTTACTTCGTATCCAAGCAAGCACTGAAACAGAAAACTGCAAACGCAAATGGTACCATACAGTTCCTAAAAGATGCCGTAGACATGGTAATCAGGGTTCATATTTTAGGAATTGAGCTTACGATGGAAAACATCGTAGTTGTCGTCCAGCCATTCGACCACACTTGACTGCTGCCTACAGAATAGCTTGTTTAGCATGGTGCATGCAACATCTGCATTGGCGCAGTGCAAAGTGGACTGCCGTTATGTCCACACTGAGTCCCGATTTATTTTGATCTTACAGATGCGCGAATCACAGTATGAAGACATCATGGTGAATCCTTTTGTGACGGTGTAGTTCTCGAACGTGATATCTATTGTGTGAAAAGGTAATAATTTACTTCACAGAACTCCCTTTACCAGCATGCGATTAGGAATATGAATCGTGACCACTAATGTGATGATATTCTACTGCATGTTGCCATCTCATCACTGCCAGTTATTGATCTTGTCTGCAGATAGTCCTGGATATACATCCCATAGAACATTTTGGGACGAGCATGAGCGATAGGTATTGGGCTACAGTAGCCATCTACTTAACTCTTCATTAACTTCTGGCGTTTGGACATCAGTTTCCGGTAGTGCCCTAATGTTTCATTCACAATCTCATTATGTACACGCGTCGGTTGTACTGTGAATGTATTGCAAATAATGGAGGACACACACAATACTGACAATGTTGACATTTGTTGTCATTCTTATTCATGTTGAAAATGTGCATTGTGTCGATCGATGTGCTGTTCATTTTACACACGTTAATGGGTTATTAAATTTTCTCTTTTGCCATTTGGTACCAATTTTGATGTTTAAAGTGAAATTCTAAATGTTGTTGTTATAAGTACGAGCACATTTTTATTATTTTTCTAAAGATATATTACTGTTTTGTGTCTTCTCCTACTTGCTTGCTCGACATAAACTTCTACCAAGGAATATCTCATGTAGTAAGTAACATTTTCAATTGATATAATACTTAATATGTAATTTATGATCATGCCTCTACATGAATCTGTACAGAGTGCATCACAAACGACAAACGCACATTTTTAAACCAAATTTTTAAACTGCAAGCAAATTTGCTTCCGGATCATTCAGATAACAATATCAACCTGCTGAATGTACACCTTGCCTAGAAACATTACAATTATGCAATACTGCAATGAAGAATGCGTAATTAATATACAAGTAA
The DNA here is from genome assembly GCA_034231615.1 of Meghimatium bilineatum. Taxonomy (NCBI): domain Eukaryota; kingdom Metazoa; phylum Mollusca; class Gastropoda; order Stylommatophora; family Philomycidae; genus Meghimatium; species Meghimatium bilineatum. The sequence continues at coordinate 109,312,428 of CM067299.1, read as the reverse complement.
ATTCAAGTAGGAAGCAAAACAATAAATTAAAAATTATTGAGACTAACGGTAATTGAGGCAGAGCCGTTCCAACGGCACTAATTCGCCTTGCAAATTGAGTAAACGGGGTTTTCCGTATTTGAGATGTGGTTAGTCAAGTACGGAAAAACCTGTTTACTCAATTTGCAAGGTGTCATGAGTATAGTGTTCTAGCAAGTGTTTCTGAGAAAAATCTCACTCTAGCGTCGCAATGATGATGATGGCTGTTTTATTTTGTATAGACGGTCAGGAAACAGGCCATAGTACACATCACACAAGAAAGGTCAGCTTCTCACAACTATAAACATGATAGCCAGCTCTTATCATTTTTTAATGGTTTTATGGAGAACATTTCTACTACACTCATATCGGATCTGTTAATTGGTTACAAAGGGAAAGTCCACGCCCTATTATATAAAATATAACCGTACGTCTGACGATGATGTGCTGTAAACTAAATATCATCTACTTAATCATATACGCTGATTCTTAAACTGTTACAGATTGGCAGAAGTAGTTTAGAGAACGGAAAGCGTTGTGACATAGTTTATAACTTAGCTGCGATATCTGAAAACTCACACCTTACAAATTATAATTCAGTGTGGACTATTGGTCAATTTGACACGATATAAGACGAACGACTCGGCTCTTTTCCTCCAAACTTATTGTGTCTTCTTGCAACATCTCTGGCGGGTGAAACAGTGTCGCTATTCTTAGATCTCCATTCGGACACTCGTCACCAAACTAGGCACCTATAGAATTACTAATCAGTATTGCTTACATAAAAAAAACTCATCCGCCATTTTATAATAAATCGTTAATTCCTCATAAAGTTCTCAAATTGTAGCAGGATATAGACATCCTATATGTCTTTAGTAAATAAATACATTTCTATAATAATTTAGAGACCTACAAAATGATGTATCGCCCCATGAGATTCATGTCTGGCTTTCTGTATCTTTTGTTAATGTGTATGTGTATGTCTAACGTAATTTAACATTTGTAATAGACATACCAATCTGAGAAGCGTGGTAGCTTATTGGATAGTGAGCTTGCTTTCTATCATCTGGTTACAGCGTGCCAGGTTCGAAACCACGTCCGGACATAAAAAAAAAATTCCGAGTTGAGTTCTCACTTGACACGACCACTCCTCCAGTCGACGGCAGATGCCATGGACCTACCTTTACCTTTAACTTTTATACCAATCTACCGCTTAGATCATAATTTTGAATTATGTTTGCATGCTAACGTCAACGATGCATCGTAGTACCAACCTATGAATCATATTCGAGCGCAACTAAGTAACAGGATAATAACACTCGATTAGAAAAAAAACTGAAATGATCTCGACGGAACATCGCAAATTTGCTGAAAATCTAAGTGATTTAATGCGGTTGACAATTTCAATGACATTTTAGAATTACGTTAATATACTTTGCTGTTGTGAATATATGTGTGTGTATGATGTGAATGTAGAAAAATATGTGTGGATACAATATATATATAGATCACATTCTCGTAGAGATATCTGAAAATTAATCAGAAAACAACACTTATTTCTTAGAAAACATATCAGGTGTTAGCCCATTGTTGTGTGTATTATTTGCCGTGGGTTTCCCCTCTATCCATGATGTAATGCCACCGGCATATTTTTCTACCGTTACCAACCACAGCTTCCTGCCAATGTTCAATTACGCTTTCTTCTGTGGAGCCTTGTCCCATGATGACCTGACCCAATAATGGATCCCCTCTCAACCTGTCCCTGTCGTGGACGTCAAAAACCACCTTCGTGTGACTGATAGCTTTGGATCTGACGTTAATCTGTAAAATAAAGCAAATGTTATGGTTTCTGTGTGATATTTTAGAACAGATGAATCAGACTTATTTGTGTGGGCATAAATGATGTGTGTGCAACCACATGTTCTGTGTGTGGACATAAATGATGTGTGTGCAACCACATGTTCTGTGTGTGGGCATACATGGTGTTTGTGGAAACACATGTTCTGTGTGTGGGCATAAATGATATGTGTGTGGAACCACGTGTTCTGTGTATGAGCATACATGATGTGTGTGTGTGGTTATGCATGTTCTGTGTGTGGACATACATGTTCTTTGTGTAAACAAACATGTTCAACAATAATTTTCATCTGTATTTTTGTCTGCATCGATCATCAGAAATTCTTCAGGTAACATATTTTATTACAGAATGTAGTCTTCTGTAATAATGAACTGCAATTGTCACAAATCTGGGTGAGTTTACCTGCAGCAACCATGAGCATGTTTAAACAGTCGGAGGTATCTCGCATCCATCGTCGTCTTGGATGGCTCGTACCCTTGTTACTAGCATCTGATGTAATGGGTAGTACTAGCATCTACCCTTCAATTATTAAATTGTACATGCAGTTATCACTCTTTAAATGGCCAAAAACCTGAGCTTTCTTGTTATAATATATAATATGAACCAACTTCTTTCCACTTTAATTGTTATTACCACATCTTTCGGTTTGTAGTTTTCGCTGTCTTTGGTATTCTAGAAATTTCTCTGTTTTCGAAGGCAGTTATTTTCTTTTCCACTGATTTATGAAGTGTCCATGTTTAATATCAATAAATTCCTGCTGGAAATATGTTTGATCTAATCGGGTGTAGTTAAACTTTACAGCTAGTACTTTACAAAATATATTTTAATAAGCGCTAATTTTGAAGTCGCTTTTTGAACTTATTTTTATTTCTGAGAGTAGTTCATCATTAACAACGTTATTCCCATATTGATATCATTGTATTTGTTAATGGTAATTTCAGTTGATGTAATTGTTGATGGAGCTGTTAATGGTAATTTATGTTTATGTCGTTGCTGATAGAGTTGTTAGTGGTAATTTCAGTTCATATCGTTGTTGTTGACGTTGTGTATGGTGACAACTTACGATTGATGTACATGGAATTGTTAATTTGTTTGCGCCAATAGCCCAACATATCGTATAATTCGTATATAATAGTATCAATAGTAAAAACACTACCACTAAAACAATATATTTCAGAACTTAATTGAAAATATCTACAATTAGCATAATATTCAGTATATTTGATGTTTCACAATTAGCCTTATATTCAGGATATTTGATGTTTCACAATTAGCCTTACATTCAGCATATTTGATGTTTCACAATTAGCCTTATATTCAGGATATTTGATGTTTCACAATTAGCCTTACATTCAGCATATTTGATGTTTCACAATTAGCCTTACATTCAGCATATTTGATGTTCCACAATTAGCCTTATATTTAGCATATTCAATGTTTCACAATTAGCCTTACATTCAGCATATTTGGTGCTTCACAATTATCCTTATATTTAGCATATTCAATGTTTCATAAAGTATATAATATCGATATCAGAGCACTTTAAGAAACTGCCCGTGACTGCTAAAGCGTGACCGTGATATGGTGCAGCAATGAAGTATTGGAAAATAATTAATCACGAGAAAGAGAAAGCTACTTGATAAAATGTATAGGTATATAAAATGTATAGGTATATAAAATGTATAGGTACATAACATGTATAGGTACAGAAAAGACGACAGGAGATTTAATTCGATTAATTCTCCTGCATTGGAAAGATCTGCGGGTCTGACCAGTGAACTACCAGAAGTATTATCATGCATCAGTATACTTGTAGTAGTGAGACATCTCATCACGTTTTCTCCCAAATTTATATGTTTCATGTTATTTGCCACTAAATGGTTAAATCGATGTATTTTCTCAATTTCTGTCTCGTATCATACAATCCCCATTCATGACACGATAGACTAACCAAGCAACCAACCATCAAACCAACCAGTCAACCAACCATTCCACAACAAACCAATCAAACAACAGCAAACCAAGCAAACAGCAAACTAAACACGTAACCAAATTACCAATTAACTAACATTAAGTGACTTTTTAAAGAAGATTTATTCTAAAAAGTGAAAAGAAATTTATAAAATCATTTATGAACACTGCTCAAATATTTACCAACTACTATGAGATATAATTATTGAATATATAATTACTTTTTCCATTTGGTATGTGAGCACTTTACCTGGAAATCAAATGTTTCATGAAATGCAGGTGCTGTTGTATTTTTTTTAACACAGGTCTGGAAGTGACCAACAACCTCTCCAAATTGCCAGACAGTGGTCCTTACGTAAGCATCTGAAAGTGCACACATGTAATTAACATATATATTATTATTCGATTCTTGTTTGGAACGAGTACCCCAGATGTTATTATTTTCCTTGGTAATGTTCGTCAGTTTATGTTTATCCGTTATTGATTTTGATATACATTTATTTAGTTTTAGGATTATGGTTAGTTATGTAAAATAAAAGCTCTCCTAATCCAGACGCTAAACCTAACCCTACAAAAATTAAAAGTTAAATGAATAATTGATAAGTAACAGTTAGCAGACATTGCCAAGGGATATAATCAATTTAGTAATCAATTTAGGAAGAGGGGTAACACTTCCAGTGCATTTCGATGGAGTAGTTAATGTTCATGTCAGATGGTGTAATTGTTGATGGAGTTGTTAATGTTCATGTCAGTTGGTGTAATTGTCGATGGAGTTGTTAATGTTCATGTCAGTTGGTGTAATTGGCGATGAAATTGTTAATGTTGATTTCAGTTAGTTAAATGTTAATGTTGATTTAAGTTTATTTTATATCGATGGTGTTTTAAATAGTTGTTTCAATTAGTGTTATGTCGATGTCAAAATATGACGCACGACTCTTTGGCGGCATGGGAGAAAGCGAGTCTATGACGGATAAAGTACGTGTTAGAATTACAGCACAGACAATTGCTCATCCCAAACTTTGAGAGAGCGAACTTCTGAACGTATTTATATTGCCTAGAAAAACACTACAGCCAAAAAGGGCTGGTCTGATGGTGACATTTTGAATGGCATACCAATTATGTTATATTGAGGCAGATGTTATAGTTGTTTCAGCATGCACCATGTCGATGGAATTGTGAATTGTGGTTGCCAAAGTTAGGTCGTTGGTGCAATTATTTTCGTATCATGTAATTGTCATTTAAGGTGTTGATGTTGGCTTAAATCGGTACTGTTATTATTGCAGATCTTAGTATTGGTTTCCATTGTATGATTTTCTGATATGTTCTACACAAGCATAGAAAGGGGAAAAAAAGATCGTACAAGGAAAGATGAAAGATGAAGAAAAGTCAAAGTAATTGAGACAACAACAGAAAGATGAAAAATAAATAATATTGATTTGATAGCAAACAGGATATCATAAAACAGACAAATAAAAATACGTATAGAGCACAACATAAGTTGTGTATTTGATTACTCCTGACATATATTTATTATGTAACTCGGAGATTAATAAATGGTCAACACAGTGATCATCGATAATATAAGACATGTGGGTTAAATGTTGGTATCGTCATTCTAAAGTAACGCATTTGACTTCTTCCATGACGCTCATTGGATGTCACAAAGTATACACTATGTGATCTATGAAGATACGGGAAAGGTTAAATGTGTCAATGTAGAAGGATGATTTCCATTAAGTTCCTTGCGGAGCATAGACCTGGACATAATTCTTCCATTCTATCTTTATCTATTGCTTCCATCTTTTCACATGTCTCACCCATCTTGTGGGTCTCTGCATCTAAATTCTTTCAACCAACTATTTATTGCTCTTCCGTGTTTCGTATTTCCCTGCGTGTTCCAGAATTATATATGCACTCCTGCATGAACTGCAATAGAACTTTCCGTGCACGAATCGGACTCATCGGGCATCTACGAATTCACAAACCAAATTAGTTAATTACCAATTTTATTATTATTAATTTTTTTTTGTTTTATTTTTTTCCCAATGCATTTAATGTTTTTCATGTCATGCTCATCTTCGCGTGCGAAGGAGGAACACACTTTCTCAGCGCCGTTTCTTCATTTCTTCCGTCACTGCAGGTTCTTTAGCTACATGCTCAAGTTCCTCAGTGATGGTCTTGTCATGCCATTTCAAACAACTATTATACTCAGACATTCCTTAATGAATGTAGTTTCTGGATGTCTGCTCGTTTTCCACCATGTTTCTGAATCATACAACAGCACGAACGTGTAAGAAACACGATTATTTAAATCTATTACTCCAGTTTATGTTTTCAATTATAAACATATGATTACTGAATATTTCAAATAGTAATAGGTTCAGATGTGAAGATTATGTAAACACTATGGAAATTTATATATTAATGTTTCTATGGACGCGGTACTCTTTACTTGATAATGCGAATTTTGTAGAGAAAGTTGGTGCAAAAACTGAATGCATAAATAAACAAAAGTGGTATCAATACTGAATATTTCGTTGTAGAAAACTGACTCAAGTGAAATTAAATACGGAAACTATACCATGTAAAAATGCAAAACAATGTATTTACACAATTATTTGGGGAAAAAATAAATAATTGACACATTTAAATGATTGGATAATATCATACAAAACTTGTGATATCTTGAAAATATTCAGAATGCATAAAAGATGTCTTTCAAAGGAAACAATCTGTTAAAATTATGAGCACTAAACTAGCAAAGATGTATGACACGAAATGATAATGTTGAAGAAAATAAACAATATATAATATAGGGATAATTAGAAATAAAACCGAGTATTTATAATTACATAATTTATATAATGTATATACTAATAATTGGAAATAATTGAACTACGTTGACTCAGAAACAGACGAAACTAAAAACATGCTGTTAAAATGTGCCCATCACTAGATACATACATGATGACACACTATAATCATGTGTGTACATTAATGATTATCAAAACTTCATAATCATATTTCCTAGTTTTGTCTGTTAGATTTTAGATTTGCTAAAATTACTATTTATTAATCATAAGAAACATGGAATTTTAAATAATTGAATAAAACAAAATGCAAAATAAGGCAAGAAAAAGGCATTTTGTTTGATAAGGAGAAAAGAAATTGTAGTTCAAGGGAAAAACTGATAAGTTCCGAATCACACGAGTTTACCTGGAGCTCCTGTAAGATGTTGACTGGGGAGTCCCCTAGCTTGTACAACTCCTACTAGTATTCTTGACTGACGCGAATCTAAAAGGATTTCTATCTGCAGATGACCTAAATCCTTCAAAGAGAATAAAAAGATATTGAAATATGTAACAAGTTACATTTGTTACAGAGTAAGGTATTGAGCTATGTATATGCGCAATTCGTTACAAATGATGATCGTGAGTTATGTGTCTTTGCAAGTGTTACAGGTGACGGCGGTGAGACTTTTTTTATTACATGTGTTATATATGATGGCGGTAAGTTCTTAATGTTTGCATTTGTTACATGTCATAATAGTGAGTTCTTTATGTTTGCATGTGCTACAGATGATGGAGGTGAGTTGTTTATATGTTGATGTGTTACATGTGATAGCGATGTATTTATATTTTTTGGGGTCTTGCCTACTCTATTCATCGCGGGAGTAAACAATATGACATCCGTTTTGGATAAAATAATATAATGCAAATTCTAGCATAAACAAGCATTTCTCAAGAAAATATGTCATGCGTGCTGATCTTATACATAGTCTCTTGGCTGACATGACATATTAGCTGATTTTCAATGGCTGTATAAAAAGTAATCTATAATCAGGGGAGATAACTGACGATGTGTGAGATAGGTACACAAGATCGTTATCCTATGGAAGGGCTTCATTTAATTCGATACAGTCGATACATCTTTGTCGAGATAAAGAGTGGTGAGAATGCTACATTAATGTTTCATTGATTCGTGATCGATTAGGCCGGTCTTGATGCGATATTTAATGATGATTAGGCCTAAATCATAATACATTAATGTAGATTGCTCAGAAATAATATACAATGAAAAAAAAATTCTCGATTGGAGGTAATATAGCAATCGGTATAACACAGAATTATAACGATATATTTTTTTTTTTAAACTGGAAATCGAATTTTTATCGCATCAACGTTTCAGACAATACATATTATTTATGAGTGGGCACACTGTAGTTGCTAAGAAATGGCATTAATATAAAGAATGAAAATACAACGCATAACTGCTACTGAACGTAATTAGATATTCGTTAGATATTGATATATTCCTAGCGTGATAGAACAGTGTCATCACTTCATGATACCAACTGCTCGTCACCACAAACAATTGTCAGTGATGAAATATTTTACTTACTACTCTATGATGATGATGATGAAGGTATTAATCGTGTTGATGCAGATGCTAATGTGTCAACGAATCAAGGACATTTGTTGATTCAGGGAAGGGGTGAGTAAGTGATTGAAAACTAACTGATGTAATTTATGTACATCCACCTCCGCTAATAATCGAAGTCGTATGTAGGGTTGTGTCTAACAAGGGGAGGATGAGTGACAATATGCAGGATTGTGTCTAACAAGGGGAGGATGAGTGACAATATGCAGGATTGTGTCTAACAAGGGGAGGATGAGTGACAATATGCAGGATTGTGTCTAACAAGGGGAGGATGAGTGACAATATGCAGGATTGTGTCTAACAAGGGGATGATGAGTGACAATATGCAGGATTGTGTCTAACAAGGGGAGGATGAGTGACAATATGCATGATTGTGTCTAAAAAAATAGGTTGAGTGACAATATGCAGGATTGTGTCTAATAAGAGACGGATGAGTGACAATATTCAGGATTGTGCCTAACAAAATGGGACTGAGTGAGAATATGCAGGATTGTGTCTAACAGGAGGCGTATGAGTGACAATATGCAGGATTGTGTCTAATAAGAGACGGATGAGTGACAATATGCAGGATTGTGCCTAACAAAATGGGACTGAATGAGAATGTGCAGGATTGTGTCTAACAAGAGGCGGATGAGTGACAATATGCAGGATTTTGTCTAACAAGAGGAGATTGAGTGAGAATATGTAGGATTGTGTCTACTAAGAGAAGGTTGAGTCAGAATATGCAGAATTGTGTCTAACAAGAGGCAGATGAGTGACAATATGCAGTATTGTGTCTAACAGGAGGCATATGAGTGACAATATGCAGGATTGTGTCTAACAAGAGAAGGTTGAGAGAGAATATGTAGGGTTGTGTCTAACAAGAGGAGGTTGAGAGAGAATATGCAGGATTGTGTCTAAGAATAGGAAGTTGAGTGACAATATGCAGGATTGTGTCTAATAAAATGGGAATGAGTGACAATATGCAGGATTGTGTCTAATAAGAGACGGATGAGTGAGAATATGCAGGATTGTGTCTAATAAGAGTAGGTTGAGAGAGAATATGCAGGATTGTGTCTAAGAATAGGAAGTTGAGTGACAATATGCAGGATTGTGTCTAATAAAACGGGACTGAGTGACAATATGCAGGATTGTGTCTAATAAGAGACGGATGAGTGAGAATATGCAGGATTGTGTCTACAAAGAAGAAGTTGAGTGCCAATATGCAGGATTGTGTCTAACAAGAGACGGTTGAGAGAGAATATGCAGGAATGTGTCTAATAAGAGGAGGTTGAGAGAGAATATGCAGGATTGTGTCTAAGAATAGGAAATTGAGTGAGAATATGCAGGATTGTGTCTAATAAAATGGGACTGAGTGACAATATGCAGGATTGTGTCTAACAAGAGGCGGATGAGTGACAATATGCAGGATTGTGTCTAACAAGAGTAGGTTGAGAGAGAATATGCAGGATTATGTCTAACTATGGGAGGTTGAGAGAGAATATGCAGGATTGTGTCTAACAAGAGGAGGTTGAGAGAGAATGTGCAGGATTGTGTCTAACTATGGGAGGTTGAGAGAGAATATGCAGGATTGTGTCTAACAAGAGGAGGTTGAGAGAGAATATGCAGGATTGTGTCTACAAAGAGGAGGTTGAGTTAGAATATGCTGGATTGTGTCTAACAAAACTGCGCTGAGTGACAATATGCAGGATTGTGTCTAACAGGAGGCGGATGAGTGAGAATATGCAGGATTGTGCCTAACAAGAGGAGTTTGAGTGAAAATATGCAGGATTGTGTCTAACAAGAGATGGTTGAGTTAGAATATGTAGGATTGTGTCTAACAAGAGGAGATTGAGAGAGAATATGCAGGATTGTGTCTAACAAGAGATGGTTGAGTTAGAATATGTAGGATTGTGTCTAACAAGAGGAGATTGAGAGAGAATATGCAGGATTGTGTCTAACAAGAGGAGATTGAGAGAGAATATGCAGGATTGTGTCTAACGCGAGGATGTTGATTGAGAATATGCAGGATTATGTCTAACAAGAGGAGGTTTAGTGAGAATATGCAGGATTGTGTCTAACAAGAGGAGCTTTAGTGAGAATATGCAGGATTGTGTCTAACAAGAAGTGGATAGGTGAGAATATGCAGGATTGTGTCTAACAAGAAGTGGATAGGTGAGAATATGCAGGATTGTGCCTAACAAAATGGGACTGAGTGAGAATATTCAGGATTGTGTCTAACAAGAGATGGTTGAGTTAGAATATGTAGGATTGTGTCTAACAAGAGGAGATTGAGAGAGAATATGCAGGATTGTGTCTAACAAGAGGAGATTGAGAGAGAATATGCAGGATTGTGTCTAACAAGGGGAGGATGAGTGACAATATGCATGATTGTGTCTAAAAAAATAGGTTGAGTGACAATATGCAGGATTGTGTCTAATAAGAGACGGATGAGTGACAATATTCAGGATTGTGCCTAACAAAATGGGACTGAGTGAGAATATGCAGGATTGTGTCTAACAGGAGGCGTATGAGTGACAATATGCAGGATTGTGTCTAATAAGAGACGGATGAGTGACAATATGCAGGATTGTGCCTAACAAAATGGGACTGAATGAGAATGTGCAGGATTGTGTCTAACAAGAGGCGGATGAGTGACAATATGCAGGATTTTGTCTAACAAGAGGAGATTGAGTGAGAATATGTAGGATTGTGTCTACTAAGAGAAGGTTGAGTCAGAATATGCAGAATTGTGTCTAACAAGAGGCAGATGAGTGACAATATGCAGTATTGTGTCTAACAGGAGGCATATGAGTGACAATATGCAGGATTGTGTCTAACAAGAGAAGGTTGAGAGAGAATATGTAGGGTTGTGTCTAACAAGAGGAGGTTGAGAGAGAATATGCAGGATTGTGTCTAAGAATAGGAAGTTGAGTGACAATATGCAGGATTGTGTCTAATAAAATGGGAATGAGTGACAATATGCAGGATTGTGTCTAATAAGAGACGGATGAGTGACAATATGCAGGATTTTGTCTAACAAGAGTAGGTTGAGAGAGAATATGCAGGATTGTGTCTAAGAATAGGAAGTTGAGTGACAATATGCAGGATTGTGTCTAATAAAACGGGACTGAGTGACAATATGCAGGATTGTGTCTAATAAGAGACGGATGAGTGAGAATATGCAGGATTGTGTCTACAAAGAAGAAGTTGAGTGCCAATATGCAGGATTGTGTCTAACAAGAGACGGTTGAGAGAGAATATGCAGGAATGTGTCTAATAAGAGGAGGTTGAGAGAGAATATGCAGGATTGTGTCTAAGAATAGGAAATTGAGTGAGAATATGCAGGATTGTGTCTAATAAAATGGGACTGAGTGACAATATGCAGGATTGTGTCTAACAAGAGGCGGATGAGTGACAATATGCAGGATTGTGTCTAACAAGAGTAGGTTGAGAGAGAATATGCAGGATTATGTCTAACTATGGGAGGTTGAGAGAGAATATGCAGGATTGTGTCTAACAAGAGGAGGTTGAGAGAGAATGTGCAGGATTGTGTCTAACTATGGGAGGTTGAGAGAGAATATGCAGGATTGTGTCTAACAAGAGGAGGTTGAGAGAGAATATGCAGGATTGTGTCTACAAAGAGGAGGTTGAGTTAGAATATGCTGGATTGTGTCTAACAAAACTGCGCTGAGTGACAATATGCAGGATTGTGTCTAACAGGAGGCGGATGAGTGAGAATATGCAGGATTGTGCCTAACAAGAGGAGTTTGAGTGAAAATATGCAGGATTGTGTCTAACAAGAGATGGTTGAGTTAGAATATGTAGGATTGTGTCTAACAAGAGGAGATTGAGAGAGAATATGCAGGATTGTGTCTAACAAGAGATGGTTGAGTTAGAATATGTAGGATTGTGTCTAACAAGAGGAGATTGAGAGAGAATATGCAGGATTGTGTCTAACAAGAGGAGATTGAGAGAGAATATGCAGGATTGTGTCTAACGCGAGGATGTTGATTGAGAATATGCAGGATTATGTCTAACAAGAGGAGGTTTAGTGAGAATATGCAGGATTGTGTCTAACAAGAGGAGCTTTAGTGAGAATATGCAGGATTGTGTCTAACAAGAAGTGGATAGGTGAGAATATGCAGGATTGTGTCTAACAAGAAGTGGATAGGTGAGAATATGCAGGATTGTGCCTAACAAAATGGGACTGAGTGAGAATATTCAGGATTGTGTCTAACAAGAGATGGTTGAGTTAGAATATGTAGGATTGTGTCTAACAAGAGGAGATTGAGAGAGAATATGCAGGATTGTGTCTAACAAGAGGAGATTGAGAGAGAATATGCAGGATTGTGTCTAACGCGAGGAGCTTTAGTGAGAATATGCAGGATTGTGTCTAACAAGAAGTGGATAGGTGAGAATATTCATATTCCTCTTTACGGTAATAGCTTTCTGTTTACATATGTTTATATTGAAATGTATGTTCCCAACATTTCCGGATCAGCTTGGTAATTAATTATTCAAATTTAGGGCGTCAAGTTAATAACTACGTTGTTGTGAAAATATTTCTGTTTATACTTTTGTATTCTCCGCATGAAATATATACTGCTATTGTATGTCTTATTTTGAGAGGTTTTTCACATCACAGCTCTTTTCACAAAAGGTGGTGGAAATATCCGCCGCGGTCTAGTAAGAAGAATATCAACTACTGAAGCATCTGCGTATAGCAGTGATATTAAGCACAGTTTAATATGGAATTAGAACAATGACTTAAAAAGCTGTGTTTTATTTCAATTCAAATCAGTCACAACTCACTAAATGTACACTCTGTACTATAAATACGTGATTTTGTCCCACCCATTGGGTCTTAGCAGACTAAGTTAGAAACTTAAACTTCAGCGGCAATCAGTTCTGCATCCGGATAGTTCAGGAAGCATTAGCAAACTAATGAACATGTTGATATTTTCCAGAAAATCACAGCAATATCATTAGTTTGAGTTGATCACTACAACGTAAATATTCTATTAACTATTTGATCTATCTATTCTATTGTGTTTTCTCTGAGCTTGCTGTTAAGTCGCCGTATGATTGAATGATACTCGATTTACTGACTATGATAGCTTTGGTCGATCGATATGCAGTTATATTGTGAACTCTGCATATTCTCTCATTCTGCAAAGTAGTGTTTGTTTTCGCCGAGACAGATGTCTCGGGCCATTTATGTAAATGAAACGGCGACGCAACGTATTTATTTTCTCTGTACTACAAAATGTTGTACATTTAGTAGTACCATGGTCATGCAACAGGAGAGTTCCGTGGGATTGTGGAATGTTGTGCTGGAACAAGAGAGATCCAGTGGAAGCTTGGAATGTTGTGCTGTAACAAGAGAGATCCAGTGGGAGTTTGAGAATGAACGCTGAATAAAATGTACTTGTTAGGGCGGTTGTAAACATATTATACTAGTAGTTGGGATTAAAGATTATTCAATCGGGATGCTTTCAGCTGCTTCTTTTAGATAAGATCAGTGTGTACACGTGGGAACTTGTTGGGAGATAATGCTGATATTTTTGATGGCTATTGACTGTAGCGGATTTTGTTCGAAAATCAAAAAGATTTCTTTTTTCTTCTGTTGGCTTCATTCTCAATATCCTGCAGATTAGCAGGATGTAGACCGGAGAAAGCATGCATTATGTTATCAATTAATATTACTCGCTATTATAGGCTATTAATCTGCTATTAATATACGTTTTTCAGACATGGTACATCCGACTTCAGCATAACCTCTGGCTGTCACTTATAGTCACTTTGACCCAATATGGGCTAGTGCAACCATCATCACCCCATAATATCCTTAGTCGCCGCTTACGACATGCATCAAAGGTACATAATGTTGCCATTTTTGCGCCGGGCAACACACTTGTTGGATAACGAAATGTGTCTCCTGTAGTGTCTGAGAAATACAAAATATCAGCAGATGGTCCCACATAATGTGCCACACCCAGGTCTCACATAATGTGCCACACCCAGGTCTCACATAATGTGCCACACCCAGGTCTCACATAATGTGCCACACCCAGGTCTCACATAATGTGCCACACCCTGGTCTCACATAATGTGCACACCCAGGTCTCATATAATGTGCCACACCCAGGTCTCACATAATGTGCCACACCCAGGTCTCACATAATGGGCCACACCCAGGTCTCACATAATGTGCCACACCCAGGTCTCACATAATGTGCCACACCCTGGTCTCACATAATATGTCACACCCAGGTCTCACATAATGTGCCACAACCAGGTCTCACATAATGTGCCACACCCAGGTCTCACATAATGTGCCACACCCAGGTCTCATATAATGTGCCACACCCAGGTCTCACATAATGTGCCACACCCAGGTCTCACATAATGTGCCACACCCAGGTCTCACATAATTTGCACACCCAGGTCTCATATAATGGGCCACACCCAGGTCTCACATAATGTGCCACACCCAGGTCTCACATAATGTGCCACACCCTGGTCTCACATAATATGTCACACCCAGGTCTCACATAATGTGCCACAACCAGGTCTCACATAATGTGCCACACCCAGGTCTCACATAATGTGCCACACCCTGGTCTCACATAATATGTCACACCCAGGTCTCACATAATGTGCCACAACCAGGTCTCACATAATGTGCCACACCCAGGTCTCACATAATGTGCCACACCCAGGTCTCACATAATGTGCCACACTCAGTTCTCACATAATGTGCCACACCGAGCGTTTACATGAAATGATGAGTTGTGGAAGAGAATACACTGATTCCAGGTACAGTGACAGATAATAGATACAACAGGGAGATGAATAGAACACACGCTCAGAAATAAGTATGTCAATTTAAGTACATAAGCTTTGAAATGGAACCAGCATGGGGAGGGGCTAGTTGGAAGACGGTATGTCACTTTAGGGAAGAACAATTTAAGAAGGGAACAGAATAAATTGGAACATTGAGAGAACGACTGAAGGGGCCATCATGCTCATGATTAGGTGATTTGCCGACTGGCGAAGGCGATCATGAATGTCCACAAATCTCTACTTCCACTATCTGTCAATAGGATAGTTACTGACTCTTTGCCAAGCCTCACGTCAGAATATCTAATATTTTCTCAGACCACCGTCTACGATATGTCTTGACATCAATCTTGCAAGTTGTAACTATGTTATCCATACTTCCCTGTCGCATACCGTATCCAAAACAATACAAATTATCTCTGATATTAGTAAGCAACACTGTTCACTAATTAATCATTTTCTCGATCGTTGTTTAAAGCTGGTCTTCATTCTTGCAGTTCTACAAGGCGTAGTGTTTACGTCGTTCGCTCTAGAGCTCGCGGTTCCATTTCAGTTGTGGCGTCATGTTTACAAAAGATGTTATTTTTCTGAGATCAATGGGAGATTCGCTTGAAGCTACGGTTTACGTGCTGTGTGTGGTGCCTTCGAATGCTATGTGCCACTTTGTTGAGATGATCGGAGTACGTATGTGTAAACTCGAGCACAATTAAATCAATCCTCTACGCGTATCCATCCCTGTTTTCTAGCTGAAGAAGTCAGTGCAGTCCAAGAATCGCCTGAGAGAAAAGTTGCGTTGATATGTTCCACAGGCAGCTAACAAAAATAATAAGATTGCATCACATATCATAAGACTTCAAAAATCAATTTACCTTAATTAACATTGAGCGTAAAGATAACGCATGAATGATTATGATGTTATCTCTGATGGATGCGGGTGTTAAAAGTAATCTACGAATTATTGACTTTGTTTAATAATTTAACATTGGTGCTGTCGCCTGTGCTCAGCAGCTGGAATTATATTCGGTGAATACAATGTTTCTTCAGATTATGCGATTGTTCTGAACAATTTTTCTGTCGTTTATGATGGAGTGGGCATTTGCTATCAGATATGCTGGAAATACCATGCTAAAGTGCGCATCAAAATCTGGATCGAAATATCGTGAACAATTTGAGTATTTTCAATGATTCTGTTGAATAGTTGTCAGCAATATGGAGTGTTCTGAGTTAGGTTTATATGGAGTGTTCTGAGTTAGGTTTATATGGAGTGTTCTGAGTTAGGTTTATATGGAGTGTTCTGAGTTAGGTTTATATGGAGTGTTCTGAGTTAGGTTTCTAAATATCTACGAGTGATACGAGCGAGTTTGTTCACGTGTACGTGAATTCGTATATATCATTTGAAATGGGGTGCGATAAATGTGATATTTGAGACAGGGCAATACTTGTGAGATGGATGTTGCATTGACATGGTAATATATGTGTGTCTGGTCAAACTGTTAAAGAAGGAAGCATAAGAGAGAAATAGATATGTCTTCATCGATCAATGATTGTTTCACGGCGTGTAACAGAATTGGTTAAATCCACGTAGGACTTCATGATACGGTGAGAAATAGAGTTCGTGTGAGAGAAAGAGAGAGATATTTTGTGTGGAAACAAGATATAAATCACTATAGTCGTGGAAAAGATACAGTAAAGAGAGAGAGAGACAGAGAGAGACAGAGAGAGAGACAGAGAGAGATAGTTGTTATCGTTGGCGTTATTGTGACTTTCTCCATTAGAAGACCTGTTGGCTACCAGGAATATCCAGCCTTCTAATTAACTCATTTGATTGTTCCGGAGAAGACCACCATAGAAATTTAGTAGGCGTAATATTATATTATAAAAAAAAGAGACCACGATAGGTAAAGTAATTCTGGAGTATATAAGACATATTTCTACTAGTTAAATTAGAGGGGCAATCCATTAACATAAATATAATTCAAGTATATGCCCCATCATCATAATGTTCAGATGAAGACATAAGGCAATTCTGTTTGAAAGGAGCGAACAAGAACTCAAATCCCTGTCAGACATGGTAGTACAAGAAAGTTAAAACAAAGGCCTCAGTGACAATAAGAAGAAAAGTGAAGTAATGGTTATTTCAAAAAATAAATACACATCCAAAATGCAGTACTAATATCAATGATGATACATTAAATCACGTGGATAAAGTAAAGTATATTGGCACCATTTTAACATCAGATGGCAGGTACTCCAATGAGATCAAGAAAAGGATAACGCAGGCCAAGTCAGCTTTTCAAAAAATGAGAAAATTTCTATGCAATTGAGTAATAGCAATGCATATGCGAGTTCTAGTGCTAGGAAGTTATATTGAGCCAATCCTTCTTTATGGAAGCAAAGCATGCACATTTAGTAAATGTTCCCAAGATATTCTGGAGACAGCTGAGATATGCTTTTTTTAAAAGAAATATGGCGAAAAGTCCATTGCTAGAAAACATGTAGAATCCCTCAGTAAAGCGACACATTATAGCGAAAATTTGAAGCAGATAATCAAGAACTATAGGGTATGTAAGGAGGAAAGTAAAACTTGAACATTTATTAACTACACGAAAGATCAAAGCGAGAAGAGAGTTGAGGAAGAACACGAGATCAAAGCGAGAAGAGAGTTGAGGAAGAACACGAGATCAAAGCGAGAAGAGAGTTGAGGAAGAACACGAGATCAAAGCGAGAAGAGAGTTGAGGAAGAACACGAGATCAAAGCGAGAAGAGAGTTGAGGAAGAACACGAGATCAAAGCGAGAAGAGAGTTGAGGAAGAACACGAGATGAAAGCAAGAAGAGAGTTGAGCAAGAAAACGAGATCAAAGCAAGAAGAGAGTTGAGGAAGAACACGAGATGAAAGCAAGAAGAGAGTTGAGGAAGAAAACGAGATACTGGATGTGTTGTCACTGTGGCACAAAAATAAGCGACCAACTGCCTTTATTGACAAAACACCAGACTGAGTGTTGTAGAGAAGCATGGTCGCCTACGCCACTCGGCATGTTAATTGTTTGATTGATTGATGTATGATTGTACTTTATGTCACATCCAATGCAATTCTAGCAAATAGTCTATTTCGTCATTGTAGAAGTCTGGATATCCCTGGATTTTTCCTTTAACCGACAGGTATACTAGGGTCGAAAGTCACTGGGCGTTGTTAGGGGTAACGGAGACTGATACAGCGACCTTTCTATGTTAGCCAGAACACTGAAAACAACTGGCCATTATAAATTGATATGGGGAGAATATCATCGTTTTTGGTACAAATGTTGTTTTTTTGGTAGATATGTTGTTGTATTTTTGTTGGTTTTTTTAATGTTATTTTGGGTAGATATGTTGTTTTTTTTTGGTAGACACCTGTATCATCTATGGACTTCAATACCATTTAGTGACGTCAACACGCATCGCCATTGTAACAATAAGTGAACCAAACTTCCTTTCCAAACACACATACTCACACACATAACGATATATATTCACATTCGCAGTGTACGAGGCAGTTGCCTACTACCTATACAAGCTGAATGTCAGAACGATCAACCAGTCACTGAGTCCTCAATAAATATTAAGTACAGATTTTCGGTGTATGATACGTGGTATTGTTGTGGGATCTGCCCGTAGGGCTATCCATGAGAAGGACTTGACTGGACCTTCTTCAGCTGAAATTTACAACAGTAATATGTAAAACACGGATGTCTGTTCTTTCTTCCAACAATTACCTGCTCCTTAAATTAAATATAGTAACAGAAACATGAAATCTTTACATAATCCAGAAGGCTGAAATAGGATTTAATTATCCTCTTTCTTTCTCGATTCGACCGAGATGTCATTAATAAACTGAAACAATCAGTCGTAATGTGTCCCATGTGTTGATATTTGAGCTGCGGTAGAAGTAGACTTGGCGGTCCCATCACATGGCAAACTGATCCAAAAGTCATGCCGAAGTCGTATGTATCAGACGCATTTCGCATCTTAGCTGTAAACTGTGACAACGCATCCCCTCGCTGGGCTATATACTGCTAATCAGCAGTAGATTGAGATCTTAACACACAGGAAGAAGTGTAGGGGCAAACTTAAATTGGCGATTGCTAAAGGATATACCATCGAGTTTCCTGATTGTGTAAACATGCTGACTTATCAATTAAAATTCTAAGGAGAATATCACCTTTAGATTGTGAAATATCAACCAAGACATTCTTGTAACTCAATGCATTTGAGAATATCATCGTTTGAATATTAAAAAAGATGGCATCTACCGAAACGTTATTGTAAATCACTTCATTTGAGAATACTATCTTTAGATTGTAAATTATCTACCGAAACATACTGGTAACTCACTTAATTTTGAGAATATCATCTTTAGAATATGAAACATCTACCGAAACATTCTAGTAACTCACATCAGTTGAAAATATCATCTTTAGAAAGTGAAATTTCTACTGAAAAATTCTGGTAACTCAATTCTTTTCAGAATATCATCTTTAGAAAGTGAAACCACCTAAACACAATAGACACAGCAGGCAAGCAATTTGGAATGAAAATCAACATAGACAAAACAGAAGTAATGAATATTGCAAGAGAAAAGGAGAACATCAACATACAGATAAATAATAAACAACTAAAACAAGTAGATGAATTCAAATATCTGGGCATCACATTGAGATATGACAACAAACAAGAAGCAGAAATAAACGCAAGATATAATAAGGCCTGTCAGATCATTGGTTGGTTGGTTGGTTGCTGATCCAGCGGTCCATGGGCTCATGCCCTTTGACCCAAGATCATTGGTCAATTAACACCTTTACTAAGAAACAAAAATATTACACTAGAAACAAAGAAAGCGCTTTTCAACACCATTTTCTTACCAACATTGTGTTATCAGTGTCAAACTTGGACATTAGATTCTAGAACAATACATAAGATTAACACCACTGAAATGAAATGTGTGAGACGTATGATTGGAGTTAGCTTGAGAGACAAAATCAGGAATGAAGCACTAAGGAAACAATTAGGGATCAAACCAACAATAGAATACACACAGAAACAACAAGTTAAATGGTACTGCCACATAACCAGACAGAAAGAGCAAAGTATTATCCAAAAAACACCTAACAAACGATACGAAAACAGGAGACCTATTGGACGCCCTCGTAAAAGGTGGATATATAGTGTATTAGATACACTCGGAAATATAACAGCAGAGGAGGCAAATAGAAGGGCAAAAGACCGTACACTCACTATCCCCTCAACACCGAAAGGTACATGAGGACAGAAAGAAGAAAAGAAGAAGAAGAGAAAGTGAAATATCTACTGAAAAATTTTGGCAACTCAATTCGTTACAGAATATCATCTTTCGAATGTTAAATACAAGATGTCTACCTAAATGTCCGGGTAACTCACCTCAATTGAGAATAGGAAGAGGTTTAGTTTCCTGTACAATCATCATAATTATCAATTGCCGTTCCCCCCCCCCAAAAAAAAAAGCTGGTTGTAACGAGCATCCATGTTTACCAGTGCCAGTAAGAGCAGTATTTTTATTTTGTAAAGAGGTATACCTCACCGATAATGGATATATATATAATAACTGTTGTATAGATTATATATGACTAGTTTGTTTTTGATATTTCTAATTCATGTATGACAGGCAGGATATTTTTTATTCTTGAATGAATCAGCAGCCAGCCGTATTGAGGCCGGAAAAGGGCAGGGGAAGCATAAAAATAGCAACACTGTTTACTTCTGTGTAAAACTATGTTTACTTTCCATACATGCCGTCAGATGTGACTGAAGATGTTTTAGGGTTGGGGTAGGGTGAGTTTGCTATAGGATCTAAGATTAGGTCAACGTGACCCCTGAACAGTGCTGAAGTCGAATGTACCCGACCAAATTACAAAAATATTGCACATAAGTTGTAGACCAATGAGAACGCATTCCTTTTTTCAGATCACAATCTGCTCATCTGCAGGAATGTGAGAACGAACACACAGAAAAAGAATAAGTAGAACGTCCTAACAAGAGAGATTGCAAAGCAGATGCAGAGCCGAGGTGAGGTCTCTGTCGTTGCATAGCCGTCAGTAGAAGATGCCGATCATTACATTGTCTTATACTAGAACACTTTGTGCTCACAACAAATGAGCCA
This sequence comes from Meghimatium bilineatum, assembly GCA_034231615.1. Lineage (NCBI taxonomy): Eukaryota > Metazoa > Mollusca > Gastropoda > Stylommatophora > Philomycidae > Meghimatium > Meghimatium bilineatum. Next base: position 109,291,143 of record CM067299.1, on the reverse strand, counting down.
AAAATATAAAGTCAATGAATTAGAGTCTCATTATTAATAATGATGAAGAAGGCATTGAGAAGGAAGAAAAATAAATAACATCTATAGATGTGTAGTACACCCATGTACTAAGGAAGATCAGAATTCATCAGATAGAGTTATGTAATATTTTTTTTTAATGTGTACATATTTCTCTGTTGTTCAGAATGGGCGCAACTAATGAGAATTGATGGCATAGATTGTACAGAGAATTATGAGTGAAGCCAGAGGTGTATTTAATACGATCAGAGGTAACATGGACTGGGTAATCATGGTGCCTACCAGTGCAATGGTGTGGTTAGAATTTCACACCTACACACGTGTATTTAAACTCAACGATTCACTGAGCGTGCTAATGGAGATTTACAATGTCTGCTGGACAAGCAAATAGTGGTTGTAGCCTGTGAATCGGTTCAATCTTACAATAATGAATTTCATATCTGTGCTTCTACATGCTGGTGTCCCATATATTGAACGCACAGACATACGTGCTGGCACCTCTTTCTGGGTACACAATTGGCACAAATAAAATGGGGATATAATACATTTCCATCATCTGGGTACTGGACAATCAATGGACAGATATGATTTTCTGAGTGCTTTTAGGTAAATATGCTAAAGGATAAATGTAGTAAATGCTTTTGAATTAGCAGCCTTGAGCGTACTACAGGACAATCATGTAAGTAGCAATGTTGCCACACAATCATGTTATGCAAGAGCAATCTCAAAATAACAAGAAAAGCCTCGTAAACCAATACAATAGTTTGGGTCATTCGCTACGCTACACGCTGGGTCACTTAAAAAATCCGATCACTTAAAAAAAAAAGTAAAGTAACCCATAGCATTTATTAATGCCGTAGGGGTGTGAGATGTTAGCGATCTCACATTTCACAGGCTCTGCATATGAGGGCGGTAGCCTTCTCCTCTCCCACGCAGTCTTTACTTCCCGGATTAATCCGGTATCCATTTAAGGCTGGGTCGACCTGGGAGCCGTTGCAATCTGAAAACATTTCCGCCTCTACTGGGGAATGAACCCAGGAGAACTCATATGCGAAGCCAGTGGGCTAACCACTGCGCTAACGCGGCTCACCGCTAACGCGGCTCACAAAAGTGAAGTAAAAAAACGGAAATGTCTAACGCAAACTAAATGACATTGTGGAAGTTGATGAGTGGAAACAAAGTATCCCTGGAGATACCTAAGATGCTAACACCATCAGTAATGTATCTATAAAACAGGACGGGAAATAACCATCCTAACATTTCCGATTCCTGGTTCTGGCAGTTGATCCTTAAAAACGAGATTAGGTTACTTAAAATACGCCTCTTATTGTGAGATGAGCTCATTTCAACAGGTTATTTTAGTCCATTTTAGATATATCAAAGTTTTACAAACAGACACAAATTGTAAATTGTGGTAATTTAGTCACCACAACCTCATAGTTTTTCAGAAAGAAATAATTGCTTCAGTTTATATACCTATGTTAGTACCATTGATTTGAAGAAACTACATCAAAACTCGAAGGAGTTTATATTGAGAACTTCAAATCTCGAAAGGAGGTTATAGGGAGGACAACACAACCCGAAGGAAGTTATACGAAGAACATCAGAAATCCAAGGAGGTTATATGAAGAACATAAATAATCGCTGAATTGCTGACTGGATTAGGTTGGACTTTACTGTACTCGAGTTATCCAATATGTACTCAGTCCCTCTGAGCGAAGCGACAAGAGCCTTCTGAGAGTATCACTCAGAGTACCGTAACTCCCATGGATCTCAGGAAATAATTAATTCGTAAACACGAGCGGAATTTGAAACTGCAACCTCTTAAACACAAAGCGAACGGCTTAGCCACGCTGTCACTTCTTTAGCAGAAAGTAAACGTCTTAACCACGAAGTCACTTCTTGAACACAAAGTGAACGGCTTAACCGCCTCAGTCGGCAGTAAAGGCCTATGTGCAGAAAGTAAAACTGATCTGAAAAGCTGATTTTGATTACTTTCGTGCAGTTCGCTGGTTGACCTTTGCCTTTTTTTATATGGGACTTTAAGTACATAATTTGTGACCAACGAAAATCACGACAATAAATACGTAAAAAATGAAGTAATAATTAATTGTATTCTCAGTCCTTCTCTACTGCCGACGTTCTCAGGTAGATACAGAATAACGATTGGTCTTGTCACGAAAGAACTATAACGACAAAAGACTGTCCGACTAGGGACATATGAGTATTCGGAGCAGATTTGAGCTATAGTAAATGAAGGTTAAACGAGGGTAGATTCCTAGCAACCGAGGTGAATATATTTGTGTACTTAAATATTGAAAAAAGCTCCTCAACTACGAGATTCAAAACGATATTAATGAAATCCTACTTATACTCAGTGGGATAGGAGCAGACAGAAACAATGCGTTTCTGAGAAGAAAACAAATGTGAAAAAACGAGATTGAAAAACAATAACACCAACAACAGGCGAGATCGAAGAAAGTATGGATGTTGTGTACCATATAGAATGCATGGTAACCTACAGTACGTACACACACTTAGAGAAATAGCAGTGGAAATGAAGATGTTGTGGAAAGAAACAATGTAAAACATTATCGCCTATACCTGACATGTATATCAAATACATGCAATAATATATATCTATTCGTTAAACCCTTTATTGCCTTTCATCGTCAGAGTAGAAGAGTTCTCTGGAGATGGATCTCGTGTGTGCTGAGTTTGTTGTGGAATTTGTCGCCTCTTTTATTTCAGTGGTCAATCGTTTTCGTGGTCGATCTTTAGATCTGCCTTCACTGTATCTGTGTAACATAGCTTGCTGTGGTATGATGTCTGGTGGTAGTTTGCTGTTGTGTGATGTCTGGTGGTAGCTTACTGTTGTATGATGTCTGGTGGTAGCTTGCTGTTGTATGATGTCTGGTGGTAGTTTGCTGTTGTATGATGTCTGGTGGTAGCTTGCTGTTGTATGATGTCTGGTGGTAGTTTGCTGTTGTATGATGTCTGGTGGTAGTTTGCTGTGGTATGATGTCTGGTGGTAGTTTGCTGTTGTATGATGTCTGGTGGTAGCTTGCTGTTGTATGATGTCTGGTGGTAGTTTGATGTTGTATGATGTCTGGTGGTATTTTGATGTTGTATGATGTCTGATGGTAGTTTGCTGTTGTGTGATGTCTGGTGGTAGCTTGCTGTAGTATGATGTCTGGTGGTAGTTTGATGTTGTATGATGTCTGATGGTAGTTTGCTGTTGTGTGATGTCTGGTGGTAGCTTGCTGTAGTATGATGTCTGGTGGTAGTTTGCTGATGTATGCAAACCATTTGATTTGTTGGCTCCTAATATATTGCAAGATTAGATAGGTGCCGGTTCTTTGTCTAATGTTCTCATTTCTCACTGTCTCTTAGCTAGATTCCTAGGGTGATTCTGTGTAAGCATGCCATTTCAGCTGTCACTAGTTTACGTTTGTCTTGTGCTGTCGTTGTCCATTTTTGGCATTTTAGCACAGCGTTGGCATAATAATCGTTTTGAATAGTGTTATTTTAGTGTTTAAATCTACCTTTTTGTTTCTGAAGATTGCAGTAATTTGCCTTAGATACGCTTTACTACATCTGTGTGCATTTCTTTGCTGCTCCTGCCATCTGTTGTTATATTGATTCCTCGGTATGTGAATTCTGTTAGTAGTTTAAGTTTGTTGTTTCCAAGATATATATATATATATATTGGTGTATCTTTCTGTTCTTCCTATTTTCATTACTTTGGACTTTCCATGTTGTATATATTCATGCTAAAGGTATGACATGTTTGATGTAATCTGTCTATTAATGTAATTGATGCTATGAAACAATGCAAATTTAAAAAAAAACACGCAATCTTCTGATGACATTTGACATAACGTCAAGACCATTAGAAGCAAGGGCGAATTAATTGTATACTGTCACCACCAAGCACCATTTTCCATTCTGATTGATGTTCAAAATTCAATGAATAATCGTGAAAGTAAATATCCTTAAAGAAACCCGTCTAAAGTGATGCAATCAATAACCGTTCAAACACTTGGTTATCGATTTGTCACACTAGCGACAATGAAATTATATAATGCTATAGTCATAGAATGAAGTTGTTGACAACACAATGAACGCTCTTAATCTCTTGTTCAATTTTCAATATTAAAAAGCTATCTTGATGACAGAGCAAATAATTAGAAAATAATACAATGAATATCATAAAATGATATTAGATGAAAGTATTTAGACGTGTGTGACACTTGTGTAAATTTATTAACATCATCATTATGAGTTCTGATCATAGTTGTGATTGTGAAGTGTTTTTCAAAATATGTACAATTTCTAAATGTTTGCAGTTTTATATGCTTTTGTCAACTACTATATACATAGTCATGCAGGAATAACACTAGTTTATGTATGTGATTTAATAGTGTATACGAATACATTATTTTGTTTTTATTGGCTATTGCATTTGTGTTATAGTGATTGATTTAAAGTTGGTGTGGTTTCAGTAGAACTGTTAATAAAGTCTTCATTTTTGAAGGACTATTGAGCCTACCAAGAAATAACCCCCAAAAAATCGAAATTTTATTATTATTACAAAAAGTTACATTTTCATAATCTCAGAGTATCTTTTCTTCTAACATAGTTAACATTTTGTATTTATTGGTTATAGGTTTTTTTTAGTTAGAACGATTTAAAATTGGCAGTGGAAATAACTGTTGGCATAGTCTTTATTTTTGTATGGGTAATTTTCGTTATTCCATTAAACTTTATGAGAAACAGATGTAACGACAATTTACAAGCAGGCGGACTCCAGCAATGCATCTTGACTCCCATTAGCCACTAGTAACCTCCTATAATCTTCAATTTTTTTCAAAGTTTTACATACACCATGTTCACTACTATCAGTGTTAGAAATATTCTTCAAACACAAGCATATATATATATATATATTGTTAGACATTGTCAGCAGAAACATGTTAAACTTTGCTAATACATTATTTCCTCATGCACAATTCACAACTATAGCTGGAAATATACTAGTGTTTATACATGCATTGATATACATTTCGTACATGCATTTCATCATCATCAGGTGCTATGCCGGATGGCGTAGGCGATCATGGATCGCCGCAGCTTTCCATCTCCAGTCTTGTTTATCATGATCGTTGTTGCTTCCCTGCCACACCAGGTTGTTAAACTGTTTATTTTATCATAGTGTCTCCCCCTGTTTCTCTTGCCTTCAATCGTATCTGTTGCAACTATCTCTTGGTTCTTGATTAGAAACTGGCTTCAGAGCACGCGGGATATTCCCATAAGTGCTCCGTCCTCCATTCCAGCAGCCATACCAATGTATGTAGTCTCAGTGTCCATGTCAGATGTTGATTGTGTGATATTCGGGAATTTCCAACAAATTTACTCTTTCTTCCCTCACCTGTAGATACTCCCATTTCTAAAATTATCTGTATGTGTACGTTCTCAGCCTCATTGACATCATCTTCATCATGAAATGAAATTATTTCTGCCTTTATTAAGTCTGTTTTATCTGTTCTCAACAATGTGCCGTCTATCGCCGCACTGCCTACCAATAAGTCGACTCTCTCGTTTCCTCTGACCCCAGCATGATAGGGCAGTAGATTCATGTAATGCTCTGGAAAATGGAGTTGTTCAATAAGTCCCACCATTCGTTTCTCAGCATGAACATTTCTATCTTGCGATACATGCTTTGAGAGTCTGTGAGTATTACCGAGTGTGTTGATGTATTAGTTATCAACCAATTAAGAGCTGCTGTAACTCCCTCTATCTCCATCCTCATAATCGATGTTACAGTAGAATATGCTGAAGATTTCTCAACCAATATCACGCCATTTCTGTAGGCAACAAAACCCGAACCGCTTTTATTTGTGTTTCTGTTAACATCTGTGTATATAATTCTGTTTTGTGGTTTTGGGTGTAGCTGGATGAGTTCTTGCACTGTAACCTGGACCCTGACACCCGTCCATTTTCGACACGCTTTATCTAGTTGTATTATTACTTTAGTCAGTGATTTCTTCCCAGTGTCTACCTCCAACTATTCACTGTCCTTTCCTATTTCTTCAAATCCACAAACTCTTCGTAGTGTGTCTTCAGCCTCTGCCATTCATGATCTGTCACGCTTTATTCGTTTTCTCTTTGATTCATCTAGACGCTGGTGTAACGAGTGGTGGTTGCATTCTGTCACTTTAAGGTACGATCTAACATGTGCTACCTGATGTCGCACTCTAATGCTGGGGAGATCAAGCAGAAATCTCATAGCAGAGATGGGTTTATCTCTAGTACATCGCAGTACCGCTCTCATGCCTCATTTTGGACTTTTTCCAATCTATCAACTCGTGTCTATGACAGTGTTAGTAGGCCGAGGCCATACTCTATGGCAGATATCACCATCACTTGTAGAAGCAGAAAAAGTACACATTGCTGCATGTCGAAAGTCGACATAATCTTAATAACAATGATCCCTCTTTTAGCACTCTGAATAATATATGTGACGTGTTTGATAAATGAAATACGCCTATCAAAGATTATATCAAGTGACATATTCTTTCCAGAACGTTGTCTTCCTCGTGGATACTCTATACGCCTCTCAGTTCCGGGCAAACAGGCCTGTATTGGCCAAAGACATGTGCATACATTCTTAGATGTCACTGGTCCATCGTCTTCTTGGTTTTCCTCTTCTCCTCTACACGGCACTCTGCCCTCTAGAATGAGTCTGTCGAAGCCACCGTGTTGCTCTAAGTGTCCAAAATAATGTAGCTTCCTTCTTGTGATGGCATTTAGAAGCCATCATTCGCTTAGTTTCAGTAATTTCAAAACTTCAATGTTCTTCTTTTTCTCTCTCCATGATATTCGTATGATCTTTCTGTAGCACTTCATTTCAAATGAATTTATTCTTTTGAATAGTGTCTTGTTTAAAGTTCAAGTATCGCATCCATATCTTGCCACTGGGAGACCACATGATCTTAAAATGGTTAATTTAGTGTCGTTATTACTATTTTGCCATAGCTTTCTCATGTGTGTTAATTTAAGTGTTGCAATTGCGAGTCTTCTTCTAATCTCGACTGAACAATCTCCAGAACTGTTTATATTTTCTCCCAGATATTCGAATTTGTTTACACATTCTAGTTCTATATTGTCTATGTTGATTATTGGTTTGATCTTTGTTTTGTCTGTTGTTATAATTTTTTTTTCTGTGCGTTTAGATATAGATTTTGGATATCATTGTATTTATCTGTTGTTGTGATACGCTGTTTCAGTCCCTCAGGATGCGTAGTAAGGAGGACTTTGTCATCTGCATATCTTATTTCTGGAATCGTGTACAAACCGAAATTTATTGGATGAAACTCTCTTTTTCATCTAGTTCTTCTCTTACATTTCGCATTATATTATCTACGTAGATGTTAAAAAGATAAGGAGATAGAGTATACAATCTGAATTTCTAGACACATTACTTCCGTAGGTTGTCGTTTCTTTCGGGAGAGAAATCCGTTAATTGAACACCGTAAGGAAAACACATTCGTTTTCGTCGGTCATTTTGGTGGAAGTATCAAAGATTATCCCAAGATATTTAAGGCCATGTTGTCTTTCAATGAATGAGCCCATGTAACTGGCAGGGTGTCACTCCAATTATTCATGGAGTACCAGACAACCTTTGCATCTATGTTCTCCACACCTACATATCTCATCCTGTCTTATAACTTGGCCAAAAAAATGAATATTGTTTTTTTCGTATATTATTTATTAGGCTCCCGTCTCGCATTTCTTCTTCTTCAGCGTTCATTCTCAAACTCCTGCTGAATTCTCTTGTAGCAGGACTATGGTTCTACTAGATTTCCAGCAGGATGTAGTCCAGAGAATTGAAATGCGTTGTGCCACCGTTTTATTTGCGCCAATGGCCCGACACATCCGTATTCGGCGAAGTCTCGCATTTGGCTCCTTCAACACATCCACATTAGTTTTTCTGGCAGGACATGATATTCTCAGCATTCGTGTATAGAACAACATCATTGCTACCTCTAATTTCCCACAAATCCTGTTTTTTCATTAACCAAGAATTTAGCAATCAGAACAGTGTTATCTGAGTATCTTAAATAATTATGTTATGTCCTCCCACAGATATTCCTAGAATATTAACAATTGCACGCATTATGTTTTTACTGTATAAAGAGAACAGGTAAGATGGAAATACACATCCCTGCCTAACACCTTGTTTTATATATTAAAATGGGCTAAATTGATTTCGTACTCGTATTGTTGTAGTTTGTTGTCAGTACATGTTTGTTGCATTAATTAGTATAGGACCATGACATTTCTGGGAGTTGGTGTTAACATCTACTACAAGATTGCAGTAGTGAGTCTTAATATTCAATCTCAAAAGAATCACCACCATAACAAACACTCACTTCTGAGTTTTAATGTGACCAATGTATGCCGTAATGTACGATAATCTAGTTGAATCTCAGGTTAAAATATGTCAAAATCTAGTTGAATCTCAGGTTAAAATATGGTCAAAATCTAGTTGAATCTCAGGTTAAAATATGGTCAAATATAGTTGAACTGCAGTTTAAATATTACCAAATATAGTTGAACTCCCACTGGATCTCTCTTGTAGCTGGACCATGGTCCTACTAGATTTCTGGCAGGATATAGTCCAGAGAATGGAAATGCGTTGTGTCGTAGTTTATTTGCTCAATGACCCACCACATCCGTCTTCGCCTACATGTGTCCTTTAAGATTGGTTAAATTTTGTTCGCCCTGCTCCCGCAAAATTGCAGTATATGATATTCAATACAGATATATGATAGTATATGGAAATATAATTAAATTTCTAATCAATCAGCATCATTAAGTGCCATCTATGCAACGAAGGTAGGCTGAGAAAGACTTCTGACACTTCCTGCCTCTGTTCTTGGTTATCGCCATCTCCTAGACTGTAACCTGTCCCTCTTGCGATGATACTCTCCACTTTTACCTACGCTTCCCTCTTGATCGTATCCCATCGAACAGTAAAGTCTTCAACAAGGTATTTTAATATGTCCAACATATTTTATTTGTGTGATCTTTATTTAATTTAATAATTTTTTCTTTATCCCAAGTGTCGTTAGAAACTTTTTGTTGATGTTCTTCTCTTTCCATGATGTTCTCCCTATTCTTCTATATATCCGCATTTCAAAGATATCAATTACGTCTTCTAATTGTGTGTTTATTGTCCATGTTTCTGAGCCATACATTAATACATACTAGATGGATCATTTTATAATTTACATTTTTAGCTTGCCAATAATTTTTTTAGATGTTAATATTTTCCTCCTATCATTGACAGTACCTTTAGCCATTCCTATTCTCTTTTTACCTTCTTTTTCACATATGCCATCATTTGGGATTATGTATCCGAGATATTGATAATGTTTTAGTTGTAGTTTCTCTCTACGTATTTTTATGTGTATCGCCTGTTCTTCTTTCTGATCAATAAGTGTCCATTAACATAGCTATGAACCGATGTAACAACAAAACAGTATGTGACACTTTGAAAAGATACATCACCACATCAATAAAAAAACAACTAGTATATTAACAAACTAATGATCAAATACAACTATATAAGGAAACGATATACGTATTTGCGAAGAGACGTAATGTTTCATTCTCAAATATTCAGTTGAATTGTGTATAGCAACAAAGAATTACAGAATGCAAAGTTCGAAATGTCACCACCTTTACGATAACTAAAAGAAACAAAAACACCAGCAGTAGATAAATAATCTAGAGGAACTCATAAAACATGCAGGAGACAAGTTAATTCACTGTTATGCCAAACATCTGCCAGAAAATATCGACTAGCAGAACATTGTCTAGATATTTGACATTCGTCTGTGGTACCAATTCCAAATAAAGTCAACATGAAATCTTTACAAGACTTATATTATTATCGGTCTAATCACCCAGTCTAGCAATGGGATATAATACAAGTAAAAACAAAGGGCAGGAATTAAGAAACGAAAAACAGACAGAAAAAAGTACCATATAATATATTTTCAGGGACGGAATATTGATAGCAACATATATATATCATCGAGTTATATACCATAATGTAAGTGATGTAATAGTGACATCAAGGTCTGTGAAGGATGATGAGATAACACAACTTCGATCAAATAGCATGAATGTTTCTGAAAAACTCTATAAAGAGATGCAGGATGTACTATTTTCACCAGTAAATGACAGTGGCATATTTGAATTAATGCCATACGAATACATCAGAGCTGTATAATTTCCCCAGTACTAATTAAATTGTATTTGGAATATATAAGGGTAGAGTATCAGTATCAGTAAGACTACATGATCACTACACAACAATAACTGTTTTGGGAAGACCGTTTTGTAACTTGCATTGTTGCGGATGATATTAATCTCTTGGCTGGTTCCCAATTTGAGCTTCAGGAATTCAGCTCAAAGTTCGATGATATTAGTATACAACCAAAATGGAAATTGATTGAATCCAACATGGAAATTCTGTGATAATTACGATGTAGAAGTCCAGGCAATCAGGGTGACAACCAAAACTGCTGAGCAAATATAAGATCAGAACTCCAAACGACCCAGTCCAGACACTAGAGGACCGGCAAATACTATTGATCGAATTAATCCATAAGCGAAAAGTAGCTATGTCGTGGATACCAGCACATTATAGAATACATAGAAACGAGAAAGCAGATCGTCTGGAAAAGGAGAAGCTGCTGATGATAAAAAAGATGTGCCAATAATGTATTTTCAAAGGAATTAGATGGTCTACGCAACTAGAACGCCAACCCCAACACAAGATGAGTACACAATTATGAACAGACCAGAACTTGATGCCATTCTTCGCCTAAGAACAGGTCACATCCGATTGTGTAGCCACATGTATACAAAGTTGAAATTTGTAACACAGCAATATGTACATATGAACAGGCACCTAAGAGATCAAAGCATATTCTTAAGGAATGCCCTGAATATTTAATGCTGGATAAATTGCCAAGAGTAACAATAGTGGAATACAAGTTATATGGACATCTGTACAAGTTACAAAACAGTCAAGTTTAAAGAAGAGACAGAACGTCAGATAGAAACATGTTTCAGACGAACGACAAGGGAAGAAGTAAAACATATATAACTGAGGAGTCTTTTTTCAAAGCTGCAATCAAAGCAAGTTATGTTGTGCACATAGAATAACAATAGAAAACATCTGATGAGTTTTCTGGTGTCTATGGGGGAAAATTTGCTCTACCTATGAAGCTGGGACACCAGCACTTGGATTTTCATTGCACCAACTAATGACTACTGTTGATGCTCTATCACTGTATAACCCTCTTTTTTTACCATAGTTGATGCATTTTAATGTAATAGGAACCTTGAGGGGCATGAGACTGGGAGTGAACTATAATGAGTCGGTAAATGCCCATACTCTCCCACGCATAGTAGTGATTAGACAAATTGTGAAGTTCAGACCTTCTTATAACAGTGACTATAGTTCTGTTCACTGTGATATTTATTACTGCTTAGATGAGTAATTATGTAGAACTATAATGGAGTGTTCATTTAATTCATCTGCAGTTTAGTCGAGTGTTGTTCTACAGAATCACATGTTAATCGTGTAATGATCATTCGTTCTCCCATAGTTAGTTCAATCTTATTAGTATTGAAATTATACTCATATTTATCGCAGCCAGGTAATGAACTTGTCAGGTGACTAACTTGTAAGGTGATTGATTAACTTGTCAGATCATTAGCTTGTCAGGTGACTAACTTGTAAGGTGATTGATTAACTTGTCAGATGATTAACTTGGCAGATGATTAACTTGTAAGGTGATTGATTAACTTGTCAGATGATTAACTTGTCAGGTGATTAAATTGTCAGTTGATTGACTTGTCAGGTGATTAACTTGTCCGGCGATTAACTTGTCAGGCGATTAACTTGTCAGGCGATTAACTTGTCAGGTGATTGATTATCTTGTCAGGTGATTAACTTGTCAGGCGATTAACGTGTCAGGTGATTAACTTGTCAGGTGATTAACGTGTCAGGTGATTAACGTGTCAAGTGATTAACAGGTGATTAACGTGTCTGGTGATTAACTTTAATGTACTGCCAAAGTTATTACATTCTGTGGACGCAGTAACTGTCTAACTTGGTAATTGATACACGTGACCGGCTGACACGTGAGTTGCAATGGACACGATCTATTTAGACTTGATAGTAATATATATATATATATTTCGATGAGAGGTTGCGTCCAAGACAATATAAAGTATATGTATATGATGTATTAGAACCAGGGGTTGACAAAGTACTAATTACCTTCACGATATAAAATTGAGGTGGATTTTCTATTAAAAAAAGCCACGATATTCATGTGAAAACCAATACCGACATGTTTGTGTTCTCCCAGCCTAGGAGTTCGACTGAGAAAAGTGTCACTTGAGTTAGACAGCATACTGATGATGTTGATGCATATAGTATTTCTTGTGAATAGATGTCATTTGATATTTGTTGATCTAGAACTTCTGTTACCACACCATATGTGTAACCAACCACAGAACTTCTGTTACCACACCATATGTGTAACCAACCACAGAACTTCTGTTACCACACCATATGTGTAACCAACCACAGAACTTCTGTTACCACACCATATGTGTAACCAACCACAGAACTTCTGTTACCACACCATATGTGTAACCAACCACAGAACTTCTGTTACCACACCATATGTGTAACCAACCACAGAACTTCTGTTACCACACCGTATGTGTAACCAACCACAGAACTTCTGTTACCACACCATATGTGTAACCAACCACAGAACTTCTGTTACCACACCATATGTGTAACCAACCACAGAACTTCTATTACCACACCATATGTGTAACCAACCACAGAACTTCTGTTACCACACCATATGTGTAACCAACCACAGATTACATGTTAGTGAATAAGCTTTGAATGGACTTTTGTACATCCATACGAATCTAAAACATTGCAATCTGTACAGATTCCATGTGCGGTCTTCATGTTCCATAATGGGCTGGACATCGTATGGGTTGACTAGTACATATATATCAGAACGTCAACCAGCTGCTTACATCTCATGAAATTAATAGTGTTGTAACGGGGTTTTGTCACACTTGGAACTTGTAGTTAAAAAGTTAATATCTTAGTCTTCTATAATATGTGTATGTGAACCATACATGTTTATTATCCACCTCTTGGAAATTGACTCCATTTAGATTGTGATACTGTGTTTTCTCTTGGTAGAGTGAAATACTTCCGTCCACGATATACAATACCTCTGTGCATAATTATGACTTCATTCATTACGTTTTATTTAGTATTGCCGCGTGTTCTGTTGGTTACTATTCATATACGTGTAGTTACATACAAAAATAGCCACTGCTACTCCAAGTATACAAATAGTGACAAACGGATAACACAACAATAATCAAAAACGTAACGAATAAAGTCATTATTATTTCTGTACGTAGGTCTTACAGTTCTATCGAAATCACATGCCTATATTGTCAATTCTTGTTTTTCTTGTAATTTGTATCTCCCTTTAATTCAGCTTCTGGTCAGCCGTAAATGGTTGTAAAATTATATAGTATGTGAAAGTGACAACGCAAGTCACTGCTATTTCTGGTTCTTGGACACATACTTTTAAACTAACATAGAAATGTCAGGTGTGTCCTGACCATACAAACACAGACAGGTTAGCTTAGAATGGAGCAAGACATGGCCATGCGCAAATACGACTGTGCGCACAATAAAAAAAACCGTATAACATATGTAAACATAGATACTGAACAGATAGTCCACATGAATACCTGGGAGAGAAATCTACAAATATATGACCACCGCAAATCTCAAATACAACAACAACCTCATAGGAAGGAAAGAGCAGAGCAACATCTTCCATCTTCACTCACACATTCACTCACTCACTTATTCATTCACTCACTCACTTACTCGCTCACTCACTCACTCACTCATTTACTCACTCACTCACTCATTCACTCACTCACTCACTCTCTCACTCACACACATACTCACGTACTCACTAACTCACACACACACTCACTCACACACACATACAGTCACTCACACACACACTCACTCCCACTCACACCCATACCCACACACACCCACACACACACATCACTCACTCATACACACACATACACACACACATGTACAGCCTAACATTCATCTGAATAAAACTGCAATCAACTCCAGGGTGTTGACTGTGTATTCTTTCTTATAAAGTTGTCGACCGCCATATTTTTGAATGACCAGCGAAGGATGATGTCAGAAAAATACTCCTTATTCTAAGGTACGATACTTGGAACACCATATACAAAGCAAATCAGTTCACAAACACACGCTATATCACATACCATCATTAGTACAAACAACATGAGCTGATAGACCGTTGAATCAGCAATCAACCAACCGACCAGCTAATAATTTCAAGCATCATCCCACAAACACCCGACGAAACGGCCATAAACTGGAAGAAGCTACTGTCTCCAAACTAAAGTATCACTGTTACACTAATATGTGATACTAACAACCATCCGAGAAAACTGCCATAAACTGGAAGAAGCTACTGTCTCTAAACTGCAGTATGAACTGTGACACTAATGTGTGATACTAACAATTCATAGAGAACGATGACGATAAGACATGGCGATAGGTGCCATTGCGAGGCTGAATATAATTTGAAAATAGGAGATCAGTATTACTGTGAAGATTAATCTATACAGATATTTAGTGCACACTATTCTTCTTATACAAATGTAGGACATGGACACAAAATGTAAACACACAGAAAGATAAATGCAGATCTTTGAACATATGTTGCATTCGTTTGTTACAAATACATTATGTAAAATATAACACAAACACATGGCTTTGAATGTGCGCTACAGTCATTTGTTATAAGTACATTCTGCAAAACATAAACAAAATGCACCATCTGCCTGTATGCTAGATATGGTTGTTACAAATAACTTATGTAGAACATAAAATACAATGCAGGTTTTTTACTGTGTACTACAGATGCTTGTTACAAATACATTATGTACACCATAAGATAAATGCGGGTCTTTGAATGTGTGCTACAGTCGTTTCTCACAACTACGGTATGTACAACATAAGATAAATGCAACTTGTGAATGTGCGCTACAGTCATTTGCTACAAATACATTATGTAGAACAAAGACAAATATTTCTGTTCGGGAACAATTAGATGTTTATCAAACATTTGTCAGTTTTATCAAGAATTAATTTTAGCAGTAGGGAAGCAGCGTGAGATTGATTGGTTGCAACGAGACGAAGTACATTATCTAAAACTATGTTTCAAGGAAGAGTTGATGGTTGAAAGAGAAGAGGTGTTAATAAATACTGTATTGACACACTCCATTATATGTTTATGTTCTGACAAAGATCATAGAGCGAAACGTAAATCGAACTCATCACTCCTTTTTTTTATTTTTGCACAGAAGTACAGTGGGGGGATGTGATGCATTTGCAGTGGAAATGCAAACCAGTTCCCGAATTTTTATTGTGCCTCCCCTAGAAAAACAAACAACAGTCGAAACAGCACGATGTACTCAGACATCGTGGTTCTAATGCGGCTGTTTTATTCATTCAGCAAATCCGTGCACATTGATAATAAGAAAACCATAAAATAGCGGTACATATCATAAAATACCCCGGTCTGCATCATTATACCAGTTTATAGCAAGTGACATAGTCATTTGACAAAGTGAACCGACAGTCAGAAACAACAGTTCAAAGAAAAAAATCGACCGTCTCGTGATATCATGTTAAACGTAACTGATGCGACACTATCAATTACCAACCATGCATGTCGTGTTAATGTCCTTTATTCGGAGTATCTGATACTGAGAGAATGCGTGTCTGTTAGAAAAAATGTCTCTAACGTCAAGATCATCAGAGATAAAAGAAGGAACATTACATGATTGTAATTGAGATAGACAGAAGGACGTACACATGTTTGTAACTGAGAAAAACCGAAAGAAGTACACATGTTTGTAACTGAGATAGAAAAAAGTACACATGTTTTATATTTATAGAAAGTACACATGTTGTAACTGAGATAGAAGAAAGTACACATGTTTATAATTGAGATAGAAGAAAGTACACATGTTTGTAATTGAGATAGAAGAAAGTACACATGTTTTATATTTATAGAAATTACACATGTTTGTAACTGAGATAGAAGAAAGTACACATGTTTATAATTGAGATAGAAGAAAGTACACATGTTTGTAATTGAGATCAATAGAAGAAAGTACAAATGTTTGAAACTGAGATAAATGGAAGGAAGTAAAAGTTACCCATAACATTTAATAAGGCCGTATGGGTGTGAGATGTTTAAGATTACACATTTCCGTTGCATTGCTATATGAGAGCGGTAGCCATCATCTCTCCCTCGCATTATTTTTTTTCAGGATTAATCCGGTACATTTAAGGCTGGGTCGATCCGTTAGTCGTTGCGAGCTGACAAACAGTTCCGGCTCAAATAGGTAACGAACCCAGGACCGCTCATATGCGAAGCCAGTGCGTAATATCCAGTAGAACGACGTACAAATGTTTGTATCAGAGATAACTAGAAGGAAGTACAAATGTTAGTATCAGAGATAAATAGAAGGGAGTACACATGTTTGTATCAGAGATACATAGAAGGGAGTAAACATGTTTGTATCAGAGATAAATAGAAGGGAGTACACATGTTTGTATATAAGATAAATAGAACGAAGTACACATGTTTGTATCAGAGATAAATAGAAGGGAGTACACATGTTTGTATATAAGATAAATAGACGGGAGTAAACATGTTTGTATATAAGATAAATAGAACGAAGTACACATGTTTGTATCAGAGATAAATAGAAGGGAGTACACATGTTTGTATTAGAGATAAATAGAAGGGAGTAAACATGTTTGTATCAGAGATAAATAGAAGAAAGTACACATGTTTGTATCAGAGATAAATAGTAGGATGTACAAATGCGTGTAACTGAGAGAAATAGAAGGAATTTAAATGATGTAATTGAGATAAATTGAAGGAAATACAAATGTTTGTACAAGTTTGACAATTTTTAAAACGGAGGTTTAGAGGTGGACGAAAACCTTTGACGTCTGTAAAATGGTATTATTTTAATGAATAAATGATATGATGTGAATTTGAAAATGTTTGAAAAACATGTATTTACTTAGAACAACAGTTTTGAAATATTACTTGACGACGGCTAACATTCCATTACTATTGAACTATTAATTCGAACTTCAAATATATTCAGATATGGAATACTATTTTTATTCCAAAATACATAAAGTTAAAGTCAGCAGACTCAAGAAAGGGATGTCGTGGATGAGGATGGCATACAAAGCGTTTGCAGATTGCAGGATGTGACAGCAGGTGTGGAATAGATAAGTATACCCACAGATTTCGAAACTTGTTTGAGAGTAGTAATATCACTTAGCAGGGAATGCAGAGAATGGTGTCTTACAGCTGTGAAGAAAGAAGTGCAGCCATTGGTCAGTGAGAATACCAAAGAGGGGGATGTGATTATATACACTGATGGATCTGTGATTAGACTTGTTCACAGTGCTTGGGCCTTCACAGCTCAGTGTGCAGGTAAAACGATCAGGAAAGTGGTGTATTTCCGGTCACCACGAGTAGTATGACCATGGAGATTATGGCGGTAACCAGCGCATTTGAGTGATGAAGTGGGCACACAGAAGACAACGCAGGTCTGCATCTTGAGTGACTCTATGAGTATGATTAAGAAGGTACAAGTGGGTCTCGTTCGGGAACAGTGGATTGAGGCCTTGAGAAGGTCGAGGTTGAAAGTGGTTACATTTATTTTCGTGCCGTGTCATGTGGGTGTTCGAGGAAATGAAAGAGCGGACCAACTGGTATCATGCGCGATTGTGGCACATGGCGATGGGGCAATGGATCGCGTTGATGTTTTGAACTTCTTAAGAGATATAGCACGCGAGAGTGAGACTAATGTGGTTGATGATTTCTTTTCAATGGCTAGGATTAAAGATCAGGGATTGAAATGCGGTGTTTCTAGAAGTGAACCTTTTGGAGGGTGCAGAAGAATGATGGTCAGCCAGCATAGGACCGGTACTGTCAGCAGAAGTGTAATGCCGGCTACACTCAAGGAGAGGTCGGAGCAACTATGTACGTGTCAAGTTTGCAGTGATGATGATCCGACGACTAACTAACTAACTATCTGATTTTACAACGAAATAAATACAAACAACAGTATACATACATCTTCAACGTTTCAACCGTTAGGTCCTCATCAAGAATATACAAACCAAATAGTGAACAAATAATAACAACAGTAAAAACAATGTTGCAATCTTCAAGTTACTATTCTAAAAATGTGAAACAACATATTTTATGCGTAATATTTTATGAAAAAATATTTAGGAGGAAAGAGGGTTTGCTCTTGGTTTAAAAACAAGAAGGAACGGGTTTACGATTTTTTAAAATGTTTGACAGTTTTTGAGAATGGGGGGAGGAGATCAACAACTGAAAAACAATTTCTGACATAATTTCTGGACAGCTACAAATCCGAATTTTGTCTCTATTTTTTGATGACGAACAAAATAAAAAACGTCCAATGTTTTACATAATCCACGACTATGTTAATCCCAAGTAGTTATTGTTATAGTATTTATAGTTATATTTATAGTTATGTTAATCCAAAGTAGTTATTGAAAACATACATTTTCCCAAACTGGCAATCGCTTATGATGGTACAAGTCACGCTCCGGTTGTTAAGAATGATTATCATGTGGTTGTTATGTACTTCTGTTATCATGTGGTTGTTATGTACTTCTGGAAGAGTGCAGTAACAAATAAGATGAAGTGGAAATCTTGTAAACAGATTTGATGAAGTAGTACACGGAAATGCTGAGATATTTGAACCAGACATCCGTCACAACATATCATGTTATCGTATTTCTTGTCAGAATCTTTCATCAGTTCACGATAATAGATACGTAGAATATCGTTTTAACCAAGAAGGCATGTCTAAATGTGTTCAGTTATCTGCTTCAGTAAAGATCTCAGGACGTACCGGCTGATGGTTCCGGTTCTGAGTTGGTTAAGTGTTTCTGTGAGATTATGAACATGTTCTACGTGAAAGTTCCCTCTAATTTTCGTCTCATATGAGCAAATATGAAGATGTCTGAGCAGTGAATATTTCACTACCACGGTTTCTACGATATAAAAATAAAATAAAAATATCATTCGCTCAATCGTTATGCGAGTCTCTAATACATTTCGTGGTACCTTTTAATTATATGCGCTGTTGTGCAAACGTCAGGGAATGGTGGATACGTGTTTCGCTTACCCTTACTCCCAAGTAGCGTATTTTTGTATGATCACTAAAAGTTCCACGGTTATATATGAATCTATACAATTGTCTTCTTGTGCATGTGTTCTAAAACCTAAACAAACTAGCATGATGTAATTTTGATAGTTTTCTAAATCTAGCAGGATGTAATTCGGAGAGTGGCTTGCTTCTTGTTGTGGTTTACAGTGTTATTGTGATAGCAGCTCATTTCGAAATGACCCATCGAGTTTAGAATGGCTTATGAGTTATTTAGGCTGGAGGAGTGGGTTATATCGCCCCCTCGTTCAATACTCTTTCCATAACATCGTGTCTCGTCATGTGTCTCTTCCGGATTAGGCGATCATTGCTCTCCACAGATGTCGGTTTGTTATACATTTAAATATAGTTTATGATGATTCTGCATCATGCCCGGCTTTCAAACCATTTAACATTTTCTCACGTTGTCTTCCCCTGTCACTTACCCTCGATCTTTCCAGTTGTTACGGTGTTCTCCGACACACCTCTTCTCATGACATGATCCAGAAACTGTGATTGTCGTCTTCTAATGAAGTTAATAATTTTCTATTTGAGTTGACCAGGTGTAGAAGCATAGCATTACTCTTTTTAGCTGTACATGATATTTTCAATATTCTTCTATAAAACCACAACTCTGCGGCCTGCAGATGTTTTCTTGCAATAGTGTAATTGTCTATGCTTCACTACCATATAACAGTATGGGCTCTATGAAACATTTTACCATGTTCTTTCTTACTTATATTGATAACGAGTTATTACACAAGATATTCCTCATTTTCTGGAATGCTGTTTTTACCTGTGATGTTCGACTTTGTATCTACATCTGAAGTAATAATTGTTCCCAAATAATTAAATTTGTCTACTTGCTTACGAACTGTCCCGTTTACCCTGACGTTACATTTATAAGGGTTAGATGATTTAGATGTAATCATTACTTCTGTTTTCTTGGTATTCAAGCTGAGACCTGTGTTTGCGCTTTCTTCTTCTATAATTGAAATTAATTGCTGTAGTTCTTTTTCACTCTTTGCTACCAGAACCGTGTCGTTAGCATATCTCAGGTTATTCACATTATACCCACCAACAGATATTCCTGACATATTTTCTGTAGATCTAAAAATCGTTTCACTGTATACGTGAAGCAGATCAGGCGCTATCGCACATGTTATCTCAAAACGTTCGTTAAAATATACCAGAATCATGTGTTTGCTAAAACCCCTTTACTTTACCAATTCCAATATTCTCACACGCGGAACAATAAACTTTGCAGTGCACCACAGAGATGTGATTCACTTATAGAGTATCATCAAATCACATTAGACATTGCTGTATGTAGAAATATAATTATCCATCCACTTCATCATGATTTTAAATATATTTCTAAAATGTCGCTCACCATAAAAAAAAACAAAAAACTGTCACTACTGCATTTTACCAGTTCAGGCGTTGCAGGGAGGGGATTGAATAGCTGACCATTAATATGGTCAAATACGTTATTATTATGTTCAATTTCATTTTTTTTTCAATTGCTAAGGTAGTGATACACGTTATTGGATATTCTTTGAAAAAAGCAGGATATCTACATCGTCAGTTCTCCAGTAGTCAACAACTCTTCTATATTTAAAAAATATTGGTAGAATGCATGTATGACATCACTCCTTATTTCTTATTCCCACCCGGGCAACGCCGAGTATACCTTCTAGTACCGTAATATTTTGTACACATATTTAACAGTTGATAGTTGTAATTATAAATACGTTTATATGAATTGTATTATTTTCTCGTCTTCAGCGTTTATTTCGCTGGACTTATCATGTAGCAGTATATGTATTCTATTATACTCTCAGCAGGATGTAGTCCAGAGAATGGACATGTGTTGTGCCCTCGTTTTATTTGGGCATATCGCCAGACACATCTATCGTCATCTAGGAAATAGTATTCATAAATCAATATTTCTTTTAGTAGCGTAATGACATTAGTTTGAAGAGTTAGAGAATGTACAGAACTTGCTCCTAGAATATGAAATGGTCAGCAAATTTTCATCAGGGCGGTAATATGTTGCTTAACCGACTATCATTCACAACTGACTGCTGCCAAATAACAACGACTCTACTTTACTTGCATCTGGTCTTTTATCAGAAATGCTCGTGTGTTGTCGGGGCGTTAAAACAGAGCAAAGAGTAACAACACTGTTACCTGTCATGATTGTTGTAGCAGGAAAATCAGGACGTTTTTTGGCAGTGGGGTGAGCTGTTTATTTTCATTAGAAGGTTCAAGGGATCCAGAAGGCAAACTGGAATCGACTGTATGTAAGGAATACTGGAATTAACTGTGTGTTAGGCATACTGGAATCGAATGTATGTCAGGCTAAAAGGCACACATATAGCAGCCAAGGTGTAAACCATGACAAAACTAATCCTTTTTTTTTCTCCAGACTACATCCTGCTAATCTGACTTTCGTAAAACACAGGTTAATATTTCGTCTCAATGGGACACGACAGACTATATCTAAAACTAGTGGGTAATGATGGGCAATGATGAGCACACAAGAAGTCATAAAAATTACAATACACACATTCATTCAACGTGTCAACCAAAAGGTCTTTATCAATACACAAACAAAACATTAAAAGACGACGAATAGCAAACCTGCTAATCTGGTGGAGTTTGAGAACGAACGCTGTAGAATAAGAACTACAATAAATGATTACTTTACAATTTCTTACCTTCTTATATGGCTTAAAGTGTAAGTCGTTCCACATTCTATTTTCCATAAGCAGATCGTAGTTAGACAAAGGTACATTGACTTCTCCTAAATACTCAGGCAGCTTCAGGTGATGAGCCTTGTGAAAAGTCAAGATTCTCAATCTCAGCGCTTTCATCTCATCCAAGTTAAAATCAGTGAAGAAAAACTCCTTATTCAGAACCGGGGCACACGTCTGGCGGGCCGGTTCAGAACATTGTTTTTGTAGCTTCCCTGGCATAAGATACATCTTGAAAAATGGGTTTAGGACTAAGTCTGGTTTCTCTGGAAACCGAAGTCCCTCGGCCCTAATAAGAATGACTTTCAGTCTCTTTGTAGCTGGGAAGTATTGAAAAGAAAATTTGACGTCGCCACGTTCTGTTTCCGTCTTCGTCGCTGGAGGAATGTCAACAGACTCATGGGAAGATATGTTGCCGAGGGAGGTTGACTTAGATTTATCAATAGGTCGAATTATATCATGTTCAAATATTTTCGATTCTGTAATAGTGACCTCTGGTGAAGAATGTCGCTTGTCTTGAAATGGATCCATTGGAGCTAACTGCTTTCTGGATCTTGAAATCGGAGGGCTGCCTTCTGAACAGAGCTTACTATCAGATTTATTTTGTTCTTGGCACAACATACGCATGACATCCGATGTGACGAGTGAGGAACGTCGCCTGTAATACCGTTTCGATCTTCTGAAAGATTCTTTCATAGGCAGGTATTCGTTTTTATCTGTAAGCCCTGTATATGCTCCCCTATACTCTGAGTTAAAATGGTTGACCTGAAGTAAGTCTGATGAGGAATTACGTTCGTCTAAATTTTGATGAAAATCCTGAAATGATCTGTGTATTCGTCTTGTTCTGCGTCTTGCTTCAGATCCAGGGATGATCAGTGATCCTTTTCTACCTGAAGTTTTATGCTCTTTCCCCCCTTCACAAACTGCTGGTGTCGTACCACCACAACTAGAAAATTTCCACATTGGTACTTGACTATTTCCATTTTTTGTAGTCGGAACCTGATCGACTTGCACATGCGGTAAAGTACACATAGATCTTGCACCAAAATCTTTTAAGAATCCATGAGAGTCTCTTCTTGGAGAAACA
Organism: Meghimatium bilineatum; assembly: GCA_034231615.1. Taxonomy (NCBI): domain Eukaryota; kingdom Metazoa; phylum Mollusca; class Gastropoda; order Stylommatophora; family Philomycidae; genus Meghimatium; species Meghimatium bilineatum. The sequence goes on along the minus strand of CM067299.1, from coordinate 109,267,794 downwards.
GGTGCTGAAGATATACGCACATTGTTGTTTTCTGGGGCAGCTAGAGCAGAAAAGGATGACCGCAAACTGACTGCAGGACTAGTGGAAGCTGACCACGATGTAACGCTTGGTTCTCCACTAGAATGACTCATGAGATCGTCGTTGGAGCCAAGGCTAGGCTGTCTAGATGAGTCGTTGGAACCAGGTATAACGAACTGTGGTATAGTTCCAGGTGTGACTAAATTAGCAGCAAATGGTTGGGCCTGTGCTGATTTGTCAGTAACTCCACCTCGGCCATTCCGTCGTCCTGTCATGGTTCTTTCAGCGTCATTGCCAAATCCAGGCAAGCGACATTTTGTAACTAGCCAATCTCGCAGCTCTCTCATTGTATCTGTATTGTTCTTGTCCCCCGCCATTGCACACATGATGTTTTATTTATGTGAATTGTTATTTATTTTCTGATTGTGTACATATCTTCACACTCTAAAATCTTCACATTATATAATAGTCATACTCTATTCACTTAACTCACTTAAAGTAAAATGTCTATCCTACCTATACGCAAAAACAAGATTTATTATTTACAATGTTGAACTACGAATATGTCGTAAATATAAGCATAATTCATTATTTACATATTAACCCACGTATCTATCGTTAATATAAGCAAACTCGTGATGAATTATTCACATGTTAAGCTAATCACCTATAATAAAAGCAAATACGGGATCGATTAATCACAAGTTGAACTACTCATATCTATAGTAAATAAAAGCAAACACGAGACGTATTGTTTATAACAATGTACAACGATGTATGGTGATGTTTAATATCGCAAATTGACTACAAATATCATTCATAAAGTAATACTCAGCTAGAGCTAAGTAATTGACTAGAAAATTGAAAAGTTTCAAAAAATCGATGGTAAGCTTAACCATTATTACATAGAAAAATGTTTAATATTAAAATTTAACCAAACTATGAAAACAAGATCTCGTGAATTCCATCAACAATTCTTGCAGATAAAATAACACGCAATGTTATGATTAGTTTACTCAGTTATTGTATTATCAGCAAACAGCTGTTGTATGTATATAAGAAATCATTGCTTCCCTTGAAAAATATGGCAAATTGCATTTACGCGAAAAAGGAACATATGCCATGGCATTACAGTTTATATTTACTAAATTAATTGTAGATGTAATGTCGTTGTTTTACTCGCGATACAGGAAACAAATTATCGTTGATAACAAGATATCGTTGAATGTACATTTTCGATAAAATCAAAATATCGTTGATTCCTGAATGCTAAATGGTAGCATCTATATAGATAAATGAACAATATACATACACATAACCAAAATATATATATACAGATAAAACAGACATGTCTCGATACACTGTCATGAGGAATCTATGAGAAAAGTTGAATAAATCACCTCACACTGAAACATTACTAGCTCACAGCTGTTAATTATTGATCAAACAAAACAGATAATGAAATATATGGCTGCTATTATCAGATATTGCTCGTACTATAGTTCAGCGACATCTCTAGTGTTGAACTAGACTCTAACTATAAACAACTTGTAGAAGCTTCCGACATACTCAATCCATCTGAATGATATATCTAAATGTGAAACAGTGACAACTCTTGTTTTTAGGTCACGTTTTTCGTGTATATATTTCTTTGTAGAATGTGTTAACTATGTCCATCCGTAAATTGATAACAGATGCATGAAAGCTGGAGTAAATGACGTCCATTCAGTGATAAGAACAGTATACCACCGTATCCCAGCTTGGTAAAGTGTGCTTGTGATAACCACGCCAAGACTATTATTTATTGTATAATCTGGGACAAGCTGTCACCGAAAGCACTCCTACACTATGTAATTATTTTATAACACTCCTACGCGGTATGGTTATTTTATAACACTCCTGCACGATATAATTTTTATAACAATCCTACACGGTGTGGTTTTTGTATAACACTAATACATGGTGTGGTTATTTTATAACACCTCCTACACCATGTAGTTATTTTATAACACCTCCTACACCATGTAGTTATTTTATAACACCTCCTACACCATGTAGTTATTTTATAACACCTCCTACACCATGTAGTTATTTTATAACACCTCCTACACCATGTAGTTATTTCATAGCAATTTTACACAATATTTTTTAACACTCCAACAAGGTGTACTTATTTTATAACACTGTTACAGTGTATAGGCATTTTATAACGCAAGTATTTTTTAAAACAAGCCGATTGAAGTCATGTAGTTTTGTCTGTTTGTATTCATAATTTTAAGAGATGTTACAATGTAAACAGAGGTATTTTAATGGATTAATGAAACTTTCAAGACGATGTCTGGATTTTTTTTTTTAAATACTGAATGTATTTAAATTTGTAAAAACAGTTTTTGCCCAAGAAAGTATGTAAATAACAACAATTGTGTTCATTGTATAAGGCATATGTTGCTTATTTATTTTACTTTAGCTCTAAAATGAAATATTCAGTGTGGTACCACTTGAGTTTACTTTCGATTCTCTGGTTGTGGATAAACATGCTCATTCCTCTCAACAGTGCACATTATATATAGTGAAATGCTGTATCATACCTATAGAAATATTCATATAAAACGTTTGCTAAGTTTTCATTTTACATATTATGTATATCTGAACCTAAAAAACACACGTAGCTAGTTAGTCGAACGATCATCCTCACAGCACATCGAACCTATGGCACATAATTACGAGTGTCCCCGTGACCATCATACCAGCAAGCATGTCTGCACGTTTATAGGAAAACCAGCATGTCGAGGCACATATATGATATCGATTCTATTCAAATTAAACCGCTTCACTCCAATCATTGCTTGTTTAACTCTTCTCAATCTGTCTTACCTTGCTCATTATGTCGCTCAGACAGCATACATGAGTATATTATTGAGACTGATCACGTCATTGCCATGGTACCCCACGATCCCGATGGTCAATTCTCTTTCCAGCCTGTTCTGTGAACGTCCATGAACTGTGCACATTAAGCAAAATCATATGTATAAATTACTATATCTCCATCAAACTAATTGCCATCAATAACGTCCTGAACTGTTGTGCTTCCACCACCAATAGTTTCTGTATTCGTCACACTATATCAAGTATGATATGTATTGACAAGAAATTGTGTAGTTCTGATGGCACTTTCTCTCAGTGTGCACCAGGATCGATGTCATCATGTAGACATAAGTGTTGCATAATATCATCCGCCTGATCCATCCAAGATGTTCATCTTTGAAAGTTTCCTTTAACTCTAATAATTTCTCCAAGAAGAAAATAGTTTACATCTGCACTAATATTTATTAAAGCACGATCTTCGCAGATATTTTATCCTCCAGTGTTGGAAAATTAAGTAGGCGCCGCTACAGCTCTTTCGTTAGTGCATCCCGGTATGATGCGCATTGAATTGCCTCCTTCAGCATTAATTAGTTTTTCCATTTGCGTATGGCTGAAATTTACGGCCGCCAGAACATATTCGATAGCTGAAAGGACAAGACCATGGTATAAAAGATATGATGCGTTAATGACAGTTTGTTACAGCTGTTACCCTCATTAGACTCTGGCTTGTCCTGGCAGAAGAAAGACTTCTGTCAAATCGCACTCCCAAATACTTCAATATATTTGTACTCTCAATGACCTCCAAACACAATTATACTGTTGGAGTTGACGTATTGACAAAACGATTCTTCAGAGAAAACCATGTTACCGATGTTTTAGTTGGTTGACAAGTGCCCAAACTTAATCGCACCACCTACCTAACCAGACCAGTTCTGTCTGAAGTTCGGAAATCGCCTGTTCCCGATCTCTACCATGACAATACACTAAAACTAAAATACAAATACAATATTGACTTACCATGTATTAATCATGGAAAACATAAAATGGCGTAATAAAGGATACGTAAAATACAACGTTTATATTGGGGTACGCTCCTCTTAATTCCGGAATTATATTGATTTCGTTATATCAAAGGCTTCAAAGATAAAACATTAGTGGATGCCAAGGTTCTGGTAATCCAGCCATCACGACTTCCATGTTTTTATCTTAGTGCCTCCACCCATTATAAATGTAAACAGCCTGAGATTGTACTGTATTTGACTGTACTTACTATTAATATGCATCCTGTTATGATAAATATAGAGATAAATATTGCTTTCTCTTCAAACATTGTACGAATGTCTATTCCAGACAGGTAGAAAAATATTCATATCAGAAAAGTCGAATATACGAGATATAAGATGTGTGAGTACAATGAAAGAAAATCTGTATGTAAAGGAAGTCTACACAGAACAATGTTATGCAAGAAGACTAGTTTTGTTTTTAAATAACCATTGTAGTATACATTACATTGTAATATACAATGTGTTATGGTACAAATAAGCATCTTAAATTTAAGGAAGTCGTACGATCTAGATAAGAGGACTAATAACAAAAGTAACAGCGGATATCCGACAAAGTGAAGAATCCCACAATAGCTGATATTAGAAGTTATAACGCTAGGCTTTTTGAAGGGGAAAACAGTAAAGAGATACAAAATATATGCAACAAAACATACCACATCCTAGGACAGATGACACGCATTTTTAAGAACACAAATGTAAACATACACACTGTAGTTGCATTATACAAGACTACTATTATCCAATCACTCTGCTACCAGTGCGAAACCTGGACAATGACAGCACAAGACAAAGAAAAATAGTGACAGCAGAAATGGCATTTCTAAGAAGAATACTTGGAGCGCCATTAAAAGATATAATTCCTGATTCTTGATTAGAAACTGACTTCACAGCACGTGGGGCAATCCCACAAGTGCTCCCCCCTCAGTTCCAGAAGCAATCCCAATGTATGTAGTCAGGTGTTGACCAGTCCCGGTCAGGTACTGATTGTGTGATCTTCTGGACTTTCCAAAAAATGTAATTTTCCTTCCTTCACTTCTAAATACTTACATGTCTCACATTCTCTGTATGTGCACGTTCTCGGCCTCATTAACATTATCCTCATCTTGAATTGAATTTATTACTGCGTTGATCAAGTCTGCTCTATCTCTTCTCAGCAATGTGCCGTCTATCGCTGCATTTTTTGCCAATAAGTCGACCCTTCGTTTTCTCTGACCCCAGCAAGACCAGGGCAGTATAATCATGTATTGCTATGGACAATCGAGTTGTTCAGTAAGTGCCACCATTTTTTCTCAGATGCTGAGAGATATAATTAGAAACGATACCATAAGAAAGATAACTAAAACAATATCAGTATTGGAAAACATCAAGCGACAACAGATTAAGTGATGTTTACACACTTCCAGACTACCGACAGATAGCATGTCACAGATGGCTTTGGCACATAGACATCACCGCTATAAAGCCAGAAACAGACCATGTAAAGGATGGATCACAGAAACCACAGAGGTCACGGGAACAATCTTACAAACAGCACACAAGAAGGACATCTCCTGAAAACCATTCTACCCCTGACGCCGCAAGACGAACAAGGACCACAGCGTATAGATATATAGATACAACACTAAGCCTCTCTTTATCTTGAAAAAAAGCAATATTAGATCTCACCGTAAATAATGTCCGTGTTTCCTTGTTTGTCTGTTATTTTTTATTTGCAATAGTTAACATTATTAACAGGTAACGTTTATAATAATTAACATTTGTGATAGTTAACGTTTACAATAGTTAACATTTAGGCTATATTAATTTTACCATATATTAGTTTTATTCTATCTCTTCTTCTTCTTCAGCGTACATTCTCAAATTCCTACTGGATTTCTCTTGTAACAGGACATCGGTCCTACAAGATTTCCAGTTGGATGTAGTCCAGAGAATGGAAGTGCGTTGTGTTGCCGTTTTATATGCGCCAATGGCCCAACACATCCGTCTTCGTCGGTGTTTATTTCTATGTTATCTCTTTGCTAAAACCCTATGTTGTTTTTCGGCGTCAGGTGTAGAAGAGATTTCTGGAGACGACCCTCTTGTGTACTGAATATATGGACTTTTTCGCCTCTTTTATTTCAGTGGTCCATCGTTTTCGAGGTTGACCTCTAGGTCTGTCTTCGCTGTATCTGTGTAGCATAGCTTGCTGCGGTATACTGTCTGATGGTAATCTGCTGATGTGTGCAAACCGTTTGATCTGTTGTCTCTTGATATATTATAAGAATTGGGTTGTGCTGCTTTTTGTCGAATGTCCTGATTCCTCACCCTGTCTCTTAGCGATATTCCTAAGATTCTGCGTAAGCATGCCATTTCAGATGTCACAAGTTTACGTTTGTCTTGTGCTGTCGTTGTCCATGACTGGCATTGCTAGCACAGCGTATGCATAAGGTTTTGAATTGTGTTATTTTGTTGTTTAAATCTACATTTTTGTTTCTGAAGATTGATGTCAACTTTTATTAGTAGATGACTAACGGAACGGCAAGCAGAGCATATATGGGAATGCCCCCAGTGCTGTGACGCTTGTTCCTAATCACGAATCAAGACACTGAATATTGCGTTGTTTAGAAATCATAATTGTAACATTTTATGCACATCGTATTTCTACTTATAATTAAATCTAATTTTATTGTTCCAAAAATGTAATACCTATATATATAATGTATGCTTAACATATCACTGAAGCGAGAAGCGTAATGTTGTCATGCGAGTAATGACAACATATACCAGAAACATCGAACACCTATATGTGATTCTAACTTATCATTGCTAACACATTGACAATTTCCATATAAGGAAAGTCTCACAGACACACAACGGACAACTTAATTTAAGATAATCGTAGCTTATTCCAGTCGCAAGGAATTTATCCTGCAAATAAAGCCAAACTGACTTATCACTCCTGACCAGAGACGCGTCTTCATGAAGAGAGAATTTACGTTCTGTGACACTGTGTGAGTTGTTTCCCATTTCTTGACGGATAATAGTTTCAAGTTCATGCTCTGGCATTGACTGGGCGGATCCTAATCTGTTAAAAAAAGAAAATACACATCAAATATTGTAATGAAGAAATTGTAAAATACGAAATACTACAATATTTGTAAAAATTGGAGGAACATTCGAAACGCTTCTGAGGTACAGACTTGAACACAAATGAAAGACATAAATCACAGATCACTGTATCTTTGCAGTGAATGATTCATTCTATAACAAATAAAACACAAACGCATGACCTGCTAGTTTTACGGTCTGAAGAACGACTTCCATATATATTTGTGTGCGTATATATATATATATATATATATATATATATATATATATATATATATATATATATATATATATATATATATATACGTGTTTTATATATGTGTGTTTGTGTATATACGTGTGCGTGCACGTGTGCGCGTGCGTGCGTGCGTGTGTGTTTACATTCAGAATGTTTATATAATACTAATATATATATATATAGGTGTGTGTGTATTTACATCCAGAATGATTTACATTATAATATATATATATATTATATTATAAGACATATATGTATATATGGATTATATAATATAAAAAGCACTCTGAATGTTAACATAATCATTGATCACTTCACCAGACTGACTTCTAAATGCTTCTAGCTATTATTTTTTCACTGTGAAACATAAGGCGCATGATGTTATTTTTCATCAGCTTACGTTGTGAATTATATTTGTAATTCTTTATCACGCTGATCGTGGATGTGTCCGTCCAAAGATACATATATTGTAGCTAAATTATAAATCACTATACAACCTTTTATCATTTTGGGACTATTTCTGATTAATCTGCAGGTAAATGGGAATGACCGCGGGAGAATAAGAAGTAATACTTTATTAAAGTCTAGGCTTCTATTCTAAACGTTTTCTACTGTTCCTCATCACTGTTATTTAACCCTAGTGTGTACTCTTAACTTAGTTCCACCCAAAGTGTCTAGATACTTTGCTTATGTTTTATTCCTGGGCATATCAATCAATATAACCGTAGATGACAAATTGCTAGTATCAGGGAAAATGTATCAATCTGTAAATATAGGTTAGTTATTGTGTGTTGGTTTTTTGTTTGTCCTCATGAAAGCTGTTTAGTCGAAACGTTGTCATATCCTTTGCTTTGGTTATTTTGAGTAATCTTAAAACTTTAATTTGCACATGTCAATTTATATTCATATAAAGGTTTTTGTACTTATCTCTTCCATATTTCTTACTGGCTACTTTAATGGAGTCCAAGTTAATTTAAGATTACATGATCCGATATTACACCGAAAATGCATTTTCAGCGTGTTTTCTTTTGCCCATTAAATTTCCTAAAACGTATCGATGTCGCGAGTGATTTTGTTTCTTTATATTGGATTAAATCTCAGAAAAAGGTTGAATGCCTCTGATCTAGACAGACAGAAGCATCAATAGACGTTACCATGCAGTTTAGCGTTGTAGAGTTGTATATCGGACCAGAAACTACTAATGAAATATTTTGCAAAAATTTTTCTTCTATTTAAGAAAAAACCTATTTTTTGGTAGACTGATTGCAGTAGAGTAAAAAAAAAGTGTCGATGTTCATTGGTTAAAATCGATTCTAGACAGGAATCACTCTTCTTAATTCATCCTTAGAATAGGTTTGAGCAGTCGCAAACCTTGTCAGATCTTGATACGAATGGTTTTCTTGGTACAGTCTAGGTTAACGTGCACTCAGTGCTAAACATAATTCTCTGTTGGCAATGATATATGATCTTATGGGTGTCTGTATTTATTACCTGTCGTTACTCGTCGTTTACAAAAAATGTATTTCATGATCGTTAATTTTTGCTTTTGGTAAACAAAAACTAGATTAGATAAGCTAAGTATTACAACTTTAAATAGCTAAGTATTACAACTTTAAATAGCTAAGTATTACAACTTATAATAGCTAATTATTACAACTTTAAATAGCTAAGTATTACAACTTTAAATAGCTAATTATTACAACTATAAATAGCTAAGTATTACAACTTTAAATAGCTCAGTATTACAACTTTAAATAGCTAATTATTACAACTTTAAATAGCTAAGTATTACAACTTTAAATAGCTAAGTATTACAACTTTAAATAGCTAAGTATTACAACTTTAAATAGCTAAGTATTACAACTTTAAATAGCTAAGTATTACAACTTTAAATATCTAAGTATTACAACTTTAAATAGCTAAGTATTACAACTTTAAATAGCTAAGTATTAACTTTAAATAGCTAAGTATTACAACTTTAAATAGCTAAGTATTACAACTTTAAATAGCTAAGTATTACAACTTTAAATAGTTAAGTATTAATGTGCCAAATAGTAAATATAGTACAGTGAAACCTCGGTTTTTCATTGCTACTTGGTTATCGTCGTTTTCGATTTGAGCCGATATTTTTCCGCAAAATAATGTTCCGCGAAAAGAATTGTCTCAGTTTTCGTAGTTTACCTTGGATTTCGTTGTCGTTCTCACTTGATCTCGCTGCTTTTCTGCGAAAACAAAGGGTGACAACGTGTTTTTCTGTGGCGTTGTTTCTCATTGAATATGTATCAACCTGTCGTCTAGCAAAACAAGCTTTCATGTTTTATTGCGCTACTTTTCATTAATTTCAGGTGCTAATGATTTACTACAATTATATGTAAGTGATTGCTGCGTATACATTATTTGCTGAAAATAATGGCCAAAGTAATGATGACTAGGATGTGTGCATATGACAGATTTTGAAGAGTTTTGAGCCATCCTACGATGACCATATACATGTGGTCCAGTCAATTGTTCATTTGGGGAGTTGATGGGTTAAGAGATAAGCGGTGAGCATGTGGAAAAGTTGGTGTATGAAGAGTGTGAAGAACTCAGCACTGAAGAGCTGAAAGACCTTCCCATAGACGTCCAACAGACGGCAGATGAAGATGTCGCTTCAGATAAGGAGGAAGCGATAGTGAAGAATGTGCCTTCTTCAGAGATTAAGGATATCTTCTCCATGTGAAGTAAAATACAGGAGTTTGTATAGAAACATCACCGAGGCAAAGGTATTGCAGGATGTGTCTGCAACGTGTTTAATGATAATGGATTGCTCTATTTTAGGCTGATCTTAAATAGGCGACATAAAACATACATTTGTGGACAGATTTCGTGTGCGACATGGGTCCCTGACTCTGGAGCGGGTCTTAGTGCCACAATACCAACATTGACGTGATCCCAGATAGTGCATTGATATATACGGTCTTTATGGAGAGAGATCCATCTTCCAAACAATAAAATTTCTCCTCCTCGCTGTCTTCCATACGCCAAGAAGTCTTCAGAAAAGTAAATGCCATGTTAAATGTTTATTTATTCTTTACATTCGATTTTTATATTTATTTTTCATTAATTTCTTTAGTGTTTTTCGTATTAAACGCTATACTTATTATTTTTAAAATATGTTGTGTTATGTATTTTGGAGTGTCTAGAACAAAATAATTGGATTTACATTGATACAATATGGAAATATTTGCCTCGAATTTTACGAACAGATTACCGACGAGAACCGAGGTTTAACTAATATTACATCAACAAATAACGCATTGCTATATGAAATAACCATTTTTACCAATGTACTTTTACATAACAAAAATCAATGTCAAGTTGCATCAAATAGCAAACATATTGTTTCATCAAATAATCAGCGACCATTCACATCAAATAACCAGTGCACTTTCACATCAAATAACCAGTGCTTTATAACATCAAATAACAAGTGCACTTTCACATAAAATAACAGACATATTGTTTCATTAAATAGCCATTGCACTTTCACATCAAATAGCAAACATATTGTATCATTAAATAAAATCAGTGCACTTTCAAATCACATAACAAACATGTTGTCACGTCAAATAACCAATGCATTAAATAAACAATGTTCTATATTTAATGGAATAGGCGGAATATTTTTCCACCAACCTCTTGCCATCTCGGTAGACGAAGAATCTTACATTTATATATATTTTTTGATCTTGCAAATGAGCCATCTGTGTAAATAATTATATTTTCTGACTTTTATTACTGTTCTATGAGCTTTTGTATCATTTCCTCTGTCGTGTTTGCAGCTCAATTATGACACACTCTTCCTAGCTGTATTCAACATTTGTTAAGGACCTTATGTCTTTACTTCCATCCATTCACAGGCTCTTCACAGAACCTAGTCCAGCTCGCAGACTCTGAGTGTTGTATCTTCTACTTCTACCATCCAATACCTTCATTTTTTGACATTCTTTTTTGTAATTATGCTGTGAAACTGAACCACCAACTTCCGCATATTGAGTAAACAGTACAAGAACGGAACATTCGCAATTGCACTTTGAAAATTACACTTTAAAAAATTATAAATTACACTTTCAAAATTACTGAGCAGATCGTGTGCGATTCCTGGACTAATTTCTAAAATGTATAGAAAAATTCAGGGTTATGGGGTCTTATTCCCATAATTCTGACAGATGGGATGTGCATTTTTACATTTTCAATCATCTCGCTTAGTGGTAGGATGAACCCACGGCCCGTGATTTGTGTGAAAACTACTGAATTATATAGTAGTAATTGGCAGGACATATCGTGTCAGAATGCACTTTCTCTGCAAGAGGCAGAAATTAGTGGAGACTGACTGGAGCCAAATTTCGTTACGAATACGTCTCTTCCTGTACTTTGATCAAGTAATCGATGATGAACGTTCTTGAAAGTAATTAACAATTGCCTAAAGAGCAGGTTATGTTTATAGCAGAACACGTTGAAATTGGAGTTCCTGAACCTTGTGTTTTTAAATAAATACAGTTTACCAAGGGAAAACAGATAACGCCTGCATGTCTCCATAAATCTAAGTGAAACTAATTATTGTCATGTAACAAGGTGATCAAGAGTTGGAAAAACTGCGCAAAGGACGTAGAAGAATAACTATATTATACTTCGATTTCTCGAGTATGTATTCCACTCCTCCCAACAAAGCAGAACGATTTATGACAAGAATACCTCTCACAAGCACGTAACTCTCAAGCGATATTTGCCATTGATCTCCCAAAACATGCAAGAGTAAAGACGGCATCACAATCCGGTATGGAGGTAATATCCTCCTGAACGAAAGGCAAATGGCTTAACAAGTAAACTACTGAGAGATGACTTAGACAGAAAACGTGTTTACGTAGAGATGATCATACCCACTCCACTCCTGTAGGTTACCACTCTTGACACATTACTGAAATATAACATTAAAACTCGTTTAAAATATAACATTCGTTACTGCATGTGGAAGGAGAGAAGTGAGGTTTTCTATGGGCTGTGGAAATAACGAGAGTATGCATATGTTATAAATGAGTTTCACATCCCCCCTCCCATATCCATAAATAGTCTTTCTGAAAATAATGCATGTTTTAATTTTTTTGCATAACGGACTCTTCTCTTGTATACTTTTTTGTACAATCAGCAGAGAATTGAGTTGACAATCGGTATACGTTTAGCTTATGTTAATCTTACTCATCATCATCATCAAGTGCCGTCTCCGCAACGAAGGTTGGCTGCAACGTATCTCCAACATCTCCTGTCGCTTGTCTTGGTGGTGCACTCTGCTAGACTGTAACCTGTCCATCGTGTGATGTTACTCTCCCACTTGTACCTCTGCGTACCTCTTGCTCGCTTCCCTTTGACTTTACCCTCAAGGAAGGTCTTCAATAAGGTGTCATGTCTTTTAATGTGTCCAAAGTATTTTATTTGCCTGATAATTATTTCTCTTAGTAGTTCTTTCTTCATATTAAGTGCCTTTAGCACCTCTTTATTTGTTTTCTTCTCTTTCCATGATGTTCTCCCTATTCTTCTATATACCCACATCTCAAAGGCATCAATTTTGTCTTCTAATTGTTTATTTAATGTCCATGTTTCTGAGCCATACATTAATATGGAATAGATGTGTGTCATGTGACGTATTCCTTCCAGAACGTTGTCTTCCCAATGAACTCTCTGAACCTCTCTCTGTCTTGGGCGATGTGGCTTGCATTTTCTAGCGATGTATTCATATTATCTTTAATGTCGTCAGTCCATCGTCTTCTTGGTCTGCCCCTTCTCCTCTACCCAGATACTCTTCCCTCCATTATTTGTCTTTCTAAACAGTTATGTCTTTTTATATGACCAAACAGGCGTAGTTTTCTTTTTGTTATTGTGTTTAGTAACCAACACTCTGGAATATTCAGTGTGTTTATAATATCTGAGTTTCTGATTTTATCCTTCCATGATATTCTAAGTATCTTTCTGTAGCATTTCAGCTCGAAGGCGTTGATCTTCTTTGCCGCTGTTTTACTTAGAGTCCATGTTTCACAGCCGTATGTTGCAACCGGAAAAATAAAAGTTCGTAACATTAGCACTTTCGTTTCTATTTTGTTGTTTTTCCATATGTTTTTCAGCCGTGTTATTTTGCAATATGCCATTGCCAATCTCTTCCTTATTTCTGCCATGCAGTCTCCTGCACCGTTGATGTTTGCTCCTAAGTATTCAAATTTATCCACACATTCTATCTCTATTGTATTGTCTATTCTGATTTTTGGTTGTTGTGTTGTTATATCTGTTGACATGATTTTTGTTTTCTGCGTGTTTAAATACAAATTTTGTGCTTCGCTATATTTCTTTGTGTTCTTGATTAGTTGTTCCAATCCCTTTATATCGTTTGAAAGAAGTACTGTGTCGTCTGCGTAGCGTAGTTCCGGGATTAGGAATCCACCGATGTTTAAAGCGTGGTAGTGAGTGTTGTGTATGTCTTCTCTCACGTTCCTCATTATACTTTCAGCGTAGATGTTGAACAGGTATGGGGAGAGTGTGCACCCTTGCCTTACTCCACTCGGAATAGATGTAGCATTTTATAATTCTCATTTTTAACTTGTTTGTAATTTGTTTAGATAGTAATAATTTCCTCATGTCATTGAAGGTACGTTTAACCATTCCTATTCTCCTTTTAACTTCTGTTTCATTTACTGTTAATCTTACTATTTTATTCCAAATGGAATAAATAGGAAAACAAATCACAAGATTATATGTTATTACTAAAGTATGTGCCTACTTCTGTAATTCTCATAAATTAATAATTTCCCATCGGAGGCGATAGCGTTAACAGTTTAAGATTGTCATTGATGCATCTCTCTGGAGTGTGCTGAAAGAATAGCACTGTCCATTTCTGGCATAGAATCCCATGCCAACAGGAGTCGAAGCATGTACCTCATAGATATGAGACCAACATTCTGACAACTCGGCCAGAGTCGCTGATTTCCATGTATATGCATATGCAATATTTCTTAAAACACTAGCTAAGATATATTAGCGTATGATCTTAGTAGAAAAGATTAAATTAAAAAAATAGCAATAGAGTGTAGTTGCAAAGATAAATCTGCAATACAAATTTCTTTGAGAAGCCAAAACATTTTTTTATATGTACAATTAGACAAATCGAAAATAGTCTACAAACAGATGAAATATTATTACACACACAAATCACTTCAGGCAGTGTATCAGGCGATAGATAAAGTATCCATGATTCTATTTGTGAGAATGTTTTATTAAATGTGGCATGTGCAGCACATGTGAATCTGAAAAGCAGAAATAGCAACATGTGCAATTAGCGATCTACAACTATCACCAGCATGTACACATTTCGACATTTGTTTGGACAAACTGAACACAAATTGAGTTGCTTGGAATGCTCTACCGTCACTGTATAATAAATAACAAATGATCAATAACTAATAACTAACGGTCAATAACCGATAAGCAATAATCAATAACAAATAATCGGAAATCGATACTCAACCGTCAATGGCATGTGATCAATGCCCAATAATCAATAGGCAATAAACAATGGTTAATAATCAATAGCCACTAGTTTATAATCAATACCCAACAATGAATATCCAATAATCATTACCCTAATACTAATCATTACTACTCAAAAATCAATATGCAATAATCATTACTTAATAACCAATCAGATAATAATGGCGATGAAAATATCACTGTGACCGTGAGCAAGTAGATATTGACAACCCATATCCTTCCCGACAAAAGTATGGGTTCTTCTCAGTTGTGTAGCTAGGGCAGCTCTCGGATTCATATCTTTTTCTTCTTCTTCAGCGTTCATTCTCAACCTCCTGCTGAATTCTCTTGAAGCAGGACCATGGTCCTACTAGATTTCCAGCAGGATGTAGTCCAGAGAATGAAAATGCGTTGTATCGTCGTTTTATTTGCGCAAATGATCCGACACATCCGTCTTCGGCAGGGACTCATATAAGGTTGTCTCAGACATGACTTCGTGAAGGGGATTTACAGATGCGGGTTTAGTTCCCGAAGTTAGGATTTCCAGTCCTCCAGTCTCCCAGGATTAACGTGTCCTGCCAGGAGCACAGAACACACTTCAAGTTCTAATATTTCATCATTCTTCTGTCAAATTGGTTGATCCATATTCTTCGCTTAATTAAAAGCCCCGTCTCAGATTGCGACACTGTCGTCAATAATGCGATAAAATATGTTTTTAATTTTTATAATTTTTATACTTAATTCTTAGCTATACTGGTGAAAATTATCTCCAACGGTTACACCAAGTTTAACAAATTTCCAGCAGTATAGCTAAATGATGTATCGGGAACTTCATTATACTGTAAAGGAATTTCCAACAATGGCTCTGTATACAAATAGCTCTTGCAGAAACATAACAAATCATTTAGAACATCCTAGTTTCTGAACAAAAGTAGTTATGAGCTGAAAATATGTGTTTAAATACTGGTTTTTGAACATCGGTGATGACATATTGTTTTATAAATGTCGGTAGCTAAATACCAGTTTGAGTCGATCATTAGCCAACCACCAGTTGATGTCGATCATTAGCCAACCACCAGTTAATGTCGATCATTAGCCAACCACCAGTTGATGTCGATCATTAGCCAACCACCAGTTGATGTCG